>JALIZH010026780.1:0-29591 GCA_030522465.1 Rhipicephalus appendiculatus
ACGCGAGCTTCGCTCTGAAAAGTGGTTCAATACCCTTATTTCCCTTATTTGAAACCTTTTGAGTGACAAAATATTACAGAGGCAGTATTTCGAATAGCTAACTCGAGAGCTTCATTTGCGACGATACGCACCTGTGTTTGGTTTAGTGCGCATTTATAACGAATACTGGTGTGTTAAGAAGACACTGCAGTGCTTAAATCAAGCTTATGGCTACGCCGTATAGTCTTAAGCACCAGATAGCGAGGATTCGACACAGGACCGAGAAAGACTGATGCATAGACGAGCCCTCATGCATCAGTGTTATTTCTTTGTCCTGTGCCGAATCCGTGCTATCCAGTATTTAACATTATGAACCCACTAGCACAGCAACGAAATTCGTCAAGTCGTATAGTGTTATAGTTGTATTTCTCGTCGTATATTCTGTTTGATGGAGCTACCTCCTCGAAATAGTTCTCCAGCTACCTCATAGTTATGCGTCCTATACTTACTTCTCGTGAAGGGCGCTGGCGCAACGAAGCGGTTGTCGTCCAAAGGAACGCGCAAGAAGACCTTGCTTACGTCTTTCGCAGCCGCCACCAAGTCTCTCAGAATCTTCCTGACCTCGTCCACCGTTCCGGGCCTCTGAACGTTCCTGGAGAGCCACAACCCGTAGCCGTCCTTGAAGAGCAGCTCCAAGGCGCGGACGCACGCCTCGCCCTTGGTGCGCGTCTCCTTGTCCTCGCGGCGTTGGGCTTCGCTCACCAAGACGAAGAACTTGGCCAGGGGTACGAGCGTCAGGTACACCGAGACGACTGGGAGGTCAGCATTCGCGAGTACTTCGAAGACTCCCCGAACACCCGCTGGGTCTAGCACATCAGCGCTCGACGGCGCTCGCCGATCGGTCATGTTCGCGTACGCCGCGAGAACTTGCGACCAGTTTGTCTTCGGGGAGTCGAGGTCGTGCAGGGGGGACATCTACGCTTATAGCATATGGAAGTAGCTTGGACATTCGCACAGTCACGACGTCGTCGACGCGTTCGATCTCTGGGACGAGATTGCTCGCTAGAGTGGGGTGGCCGAGGGCTTCGAGGGCGCGGATGACGAGGAACTTTCGAGAGTCCGGTTCCAGGTGTCTAGCCATGGTCGTTCCCGTGGAGATGTACACGCCGGTGGTGGACGACGGGGCGCCGTCGCTTTCCCAGCGCACGTTCACGACGGTCTCCATGGAGTATTGAAGCACGTTGCCCACGACGAGAGCGAAAAGGCTCTCGAAGCTCGTGACTGTGGTCCAGACGAGGGGGTCAATATTGGAGGCGCTCCAGATCTCGTTCATGTCCACTGATGCACGGTCGAAGAACTTGATGCAGGACCTGCACAGCGTATCCAAGCAGCAAATAGAGGAGG
Source organism: Rhipicephalus appendiculatus (assembly GCA_030522465.1). Lineage (NCBI taxonomy): Eukaryota > Metazoa > Arthropoda > Arachnida > Ixodida > Ixodidae > Rhipicephalus > Rhipicephalus appendiculatus. The sequence goes on from JALIZH010026780.1 coordinate 1,384, forward strand.
TGTTGACCCATTACTCTAATAGGAGACAACACGATTCGCGAGTTCCTTCGGTGACTGTAACGCGCACTGAAGCTTTTTAATTAACCGCGCGGCCGAGGAGGCGGGACATCTCGCGCTATTGCGGACGCGTCGCCATCTTGTGGCCACCGCTCGAATGCCGCTTGAACGCTCAAGTATTAACCAACATAATACGGATTATAATCGAAAGTTGGGTGTCACGGCTCCTTTAATTGTCACACTTCAAACACCTGACTGTGCAAAATCATTTCTTTTAACCCTTTCGGCCCGGGTAGTGTCAATAGACACCATCACACATCATTTGCCCTAGGAACTCGGAAACGAAACCAATAGTGCTACTTCTTGGGGAAGTATTTCTTCATTGATCCCCACTGCGATCGGCACTAACATTGTGACATTATTGCGAAGCTTGGGAGCCAAAAAGAAGTCTACGCCGGACCAAAGTCATCGGTGACGCCGAGGCGCGTAAGCAGCGGCGGGTATAAGAGCAGTTTTCGGGACGAAGTCCCAAAGTTGTTTCCATGGACTTACACACTGCCGAATAAGACGTTGGTCCAGATTATGTGTACTCTAGCGAGTAGCAGGAATAAAGAAGCCATTTTTCTCATTTCATAACCACTGAGCCCCGATGACCTAATTTGACATCATGCATATAAACCCATATATGATTTCTCCGCGGCCACAATTTTTGTTTGAAGTCTTCTGAGGTCCTAACCATTAGGAAAACGCACACAAAAATATACTCCTGCCAAAATAAAAAATCCAAAGCTGAAAGGCTTAACCAGTTATGAAAAGACACGTTGAGCTTTAGCCTTTACGGAAACGCTCGCACCTGTACACCACGGACATCCGCAGCGTCATGCCGTTGCGGGCCTGGACGCCGAGTTTGCCAGCGTTCCAGAGAGTGCTGTTCACGGCATTGACGTAGGCGACACGCTGGGCTGTCATATAGCTCGCGTATGGGTTCTCGCGGCCCCACAGACCGCACGAGAAGCCGTAGAAATCTCGGCATGGGTCGACGGACTTGTCAATGGATGACCTGATCTCCGTCACGGCCTTCTCGCACTCCGTGGTGACGCAGGAGTTGCCCAAGTGTTGCACAAAGAATGCCACCTGAGCGAAACGGGGAAACGCGATACTATAATATTACAGCCTTTTGGTACAGGAGGTTCGTAAGAGCGAAAGGACCAAATGAATGCAACAGAAGATTAGACCAAAGAAAGCTTAGGGGGCACGAATGGTTGTTTTTTTAAAGAGCCTTTTATTGCGATAACAATTATATGGACACTCTCGGCTGATTTTTGCCGTCGCCGTCATGCCCCGGATATGTATATGCAGGTATAAATATAAAAACGCACAAAGAAAAAGTTCGAAGGCACTCGACCAGGGATTCGAACCAGCGACCCGTCGCTCCGCGGCGCGCTGTGTTTGACCACTCAACCACGCACCCTGCATGCGCCGGCAATATACCGGCAAGCTATTTATATACACCACTAACCGCTGGCGGTATGCAGATCTCGGAGGAGTTTTAGCGTGTTTTCTGTCACGCAATGCTCCTACATTTTCTTTAAATTTGAAAACTGCCCTTGAGACGCGCACAGTTGTTACACCGCACGAAAAAGGGGCCGGTCCCTTTTTCGCGCGGTGTAACAACTGTGATAGCTGTTACTTCACGCTTGCCCTGTGTATACCTGCGCGTCCTTTTCGAGCGTCGTCCTTTATGCTTCAGCGGGAAGCTGCAAGTATCAAGCTGCTCGTCGATCTTCTTGTGACATTCCAATTTCTTGCTATCGCATTCATTGCTTCGCCCTTGCGGCGAAACTGTGATTTTTAACCACCTCCTATAACATTACCACGAAAGTGTTTTATGCTGGGTTCCACCAAGACTTTCGTGACGTAACTCTGTCATAGAGATACGTCAGCAAAATGCTCGTGATCAGGCGCCAAAAAAAAAAAATACGAAGTTCCGTTGAAAGGAGTCGCACCCACCATAGGCGGAGAGTTTTCATATTCCCGGAGGGGGCGGGGCGCCCAATTTGCTTTTCCACATTCTCTCTCTCTCTCGCTATATATATATCGAAAGTATTAATAAGACAATAAACAAATGTCTGATAACAAAAAAAAAAAACTTTCATTTCCTTGATGCGTACATGCCGTACTTATTTTTCACAAGAGCCGCGCAAATGCCGCCATTTTCGTAATCCTGCGACCTCGATCTCTATGCGACCACGGCGCCAGACTCCCTACTTGTCACAGTCCCATGATCTGAATTTTAAAAGAAAAATGAGTGGGCATAAACAGTCCCCGGTGAAAAAATTGGCCGCGTATCTGCGTGCTTCGCTGCAAATGTCGTCGAAAGACGATAGTCTTGTGCCGACTGCACTGCATGAGCGGCATGAGTACCACAATTTAATAGCTGGGCTAGCCGCTGGGCTCGTTTTTCGGACGTTTTCCGGGCACGCTTAGACGGACGCCGGCGTTTCTCCGCTGAAATTTGGTCGTCGGTCTTTTCTCTGCGTTCTCTGATCATGTCTTGTAGAGTGGGTCGTATTTCATCAAGCGGCCATATATGTTTTGCCTTGCCTGAGACAGCGCTCTTCTACGATGAATCAGCCGCATCTGGCTGGCATTGATAAAACAGAAGAGGACGCCATCTACAGCGCTACCGGGGAACATCGGCTTGTGTTGAACTATGCTGCTGCCAGGTGGCAGCACCACAGCGTCGAAGTTAAATCACTGGGCGGAGATTTGTTTTGTACACAGTGGCGCATTTTGAGCGCCGCGTAATAAACACTAGGATCTTTATAATTACGTATCTATAGATTTTGTTTTAAAGGAACACTGTGAATAGTACTAAGGTATTGATGTTGTGCCTCAGCTATGCGTAATATTTGATTTTTAATTGCCCACGCTCACCCGTATGAACACATGCCTTTCGGTCAAGATTGGAGGTCGTAAAGCAGGGGGGTTAAACTTTGGCCAGCTAGCTGAATCTGCGACGTGCCGACAAACAGAGAAACAGACAGACAGACAGACAGACAGACCAAAATTTCTCCGTTTAGGTATCCCAAGAAAGACTGTCGTCTTGAATAACTGGAAGACAGGATAACCAACAGGCCGTTGGCAATGGATGAGAGCCTAAGCCAAGCTCTTAAAAAATCGTGGGCCAGCGCCAGGGGGGCGCTCTGTCCCCCATGAAGCAGCCCGGAGGGGGGCCCGAGCCCGCCAGCCCCCCCCGTACTCTCCGCCTATGGCACCCACGTCCCCTCTGTCCGCAACGACCGCTAGCAGGCGTTTGATCCACCTCGCTACCATTAAACACACTGAGGGCCCTACACGAACGGGCCTTTCATCTTTCACATTTTCATCTCACAGTGCTCTTGGTTCACGGGGTGATGTCACTGTCTGGAAGCGGTACAGTAAAGCAATGCGTGGCCTCCGCGATTAGTTCCAGCAACGCACCGTTGCTACGACCGTCCCATTCGGCGCGTTTCTAAGAGAAGTGTAATTCAGTGAACGCCTTAACGTACCGCGAAGTGACGGCTTTAGCCCAAGCCTCGCTGATAGCATCCATCGATACTGAAAAAATTCGGCAGATCCCACGCCCTGCGAGAATCTGTTTCATGCGAAGCATTCGGCGAGTACTTGTCTATGCGGCATTTTTTTTTTTTGGATTTGAGCCAAGCGTTACGAGATGACTCGACGTGTTTTTGTAAGTGTAGTCGCTGTGTGCACATCGTGGGCTTACCAGGAACGTTGACCTCACCGGCGTTTAAGGGGTAACTTATGATCTGACGTAACGTCAGCACCCACGTTAGAGCACGTACGTCTGTATTATCCAAACAAAGTGCACTGTGTGGTGCGATGACGTGAATATCATGCGTAACTACCGTTAGCTTATTCCTCCAGGATCGAGCAAAGCTTGAATGTAGCTTGCTGAATCATAGAAGTGCAAATGTAATGTTTATTAGACTGCTATAAAAGTGGAGCCAACACTGGAACTGCAGTTGACGTTAACCCGACATGACGCCTGTATCATAGGAGTTCATATTTAATGTCTATTGCTCTGTTATAAAATTAGATAGCCAGCACTGCAACCACAGTTGACTTTTCGCCGACATTACGCCTGCATAGGGTCTTTATCCAAAGCAGTTTCAAGACTTGGCGTAGCTATGGGGCGGAATACCTGAATGCCACGCAGAATGCTTGGGTTCCATACCTGCTGAGATCCTGATTTCTTTTATCTTTACATTCGTCGGGTCATTCCGTCATGGCTGACGATGTCAGGTTTTCTTAACGCTCTCGTATTTGAAGTGCCGATGTCTGTTCTCGCCGTTCCTGGGTAGGTACAAACTGTCAATCCCCTGTGGCGCACACCCGCATGCCGCGGACCGTGGTATACGGGTATGTGCCACACGTGTTTGGAGGAAAGGGTTTGAAGACGTACACGACAGGATATTCACGTTATTCATGTCACGATCACGCAGTCATATTCGTCAAACCCTCACACACAGGTCGGCAAACTCACTCATTCGCACTTAGAATCAATCAGACTCAGACCGAGCCGTGAGTCTGAGTTTGTCCGGGTGAGAAAAGTTTTGGTGAGATTGAGCCCTTGTGAGTCCGGTTGAGTAAAATATTGGTGAGTCTGAGTCCGAGTGAGCCCTAAGCGCAACATATATTTCTTGAGTGAATCTGAGTGACCTCCCTCTTTAATTGCCGACCTATGGTCCTATCTACTCACTTATCAGCATTACTATCAGCCTTATATAGGCTTACGTTTGTACTCAAGTCTATCTACACATATCTCGATGCACTAGAGTTCATGCGCTACCTGAATGTTTATTGATCAGAGGCGTGTGTTAGAGGGAAGGGGGGGTGCCAAGACCCCCCCCCCCCCCCCCCACAAACTCTTTCACGGGACGTTCTTGATGAAAAATTGCGGGACCCTCAAGCTTCGCCTTTAAGAGTTGAACGCGATAGCGATATCCTGTCCCTGGTACGTACTTGAGCCACTTAGTGCATACTTGCTCTGCACCCCCTACTTGTTGTTAAGGGAATACGCGCAGTAACGTGTGTGCCTTTTGTAATGGGTGGCCGGCTTTAAACCACGAAGTCGTTATGATATTCACGTGTTGGGACGCCCGATGGCAAAGAACGCTTGTACCATGCAATATTACTGAGATATTACATGTTATATTGTGACGTATGTATACAGGACGCGTGTGTTTGTGAAGCACTAGTTATTTTCACTACATTTCTAAGCAGATGAAGTTATTTTCAGTCTATTTGCAAGCATAGGCGTGCCTGCGTGGTAGAACACCTGCTTGCCACGCAAACGGAGTGGGTTCGATCCTCACTCGGACCCGGAAATTTTTTTATTTATTTTATTTGCATCTTTCTCGATTTTTCGGTCACGGTCAAGATGATGATTTTTCGCTCACAACCAACGACGCCGACGCCGACGCCGACGCCGGAATTGCTGCAAAACCATCTCTTTGACGCTATCGCGTTAAAATATCTCGTGTGAGTCGAGTCTTCTATAAAAAAGCCCTTACTGGATTGAAACCACTCATAACCCGTATTTGAATGTACAAGATCAAAAGGCGTATCACAGAGCACCTATCATGTGTGATATTCACGATAAAGTGCCTTTACACCGTGACAGGAAACGCTAATTTTATGCCAGTGGACTCGCGAGTCGACTCACTCCGGCTCACTCAGACTCAGGTCAATCCGTGCTTCTTAGTGAGTCCGGCTGAGAAATATATTGGTGAATCTGAGTACGAGCGAGTCCGGTTCAGACAAAGTTTAGCGAGTCTGAGTCCTAGTGAGTTCTGTTGAGGAAAATTTCGGTGTCTGAGTTCCAGTGAGCTCTCAGAGCGAAATTTATTTCTTGAGTGAGTCTGAGTGAGTTCCAACTTTTTTGCTGACCTATGCCCTCACATATCAATTTTGGTCTACACCAAGTTAAGGAGGCGGTCACGAGAGCACCCAGATGTATACGCGGCTAGATAGATATATAGGTGCGTAGATAGAAACGCTCAAGGTGTTTTTAGTTCGCTAATAAATGCTTCGCATTTAAAATGGCTTTCCGTCGCTCACCTGGCTGTCGCACCGCGTTCTCCACTCGCCCTGTAAGAAGTCATGGCCAGTCTAGCAGGGAGACACGATGCTCATCGCGTTTCCCGTCGCGTTTCCAGCTCGTCCGCAGTGTGATCTTTCTATTTACTCTTGGGGTGTGCGAATAGTGAAATTTCATCCCGAATCGAATTCTAATCGAATAGTGCCGAACAGTGGCCAGAAATATCGAATTCGAATCGAATATCGAATAGTATGTTTACACGAAACGTGTGCCGCGAGTTGTGGAAAGAAAAAGGAAAAATAAAGATACTATGGCATGCTGACAGCTTTATTACGCACTTCTTCGGTTGTTTTTATTTGGAGAATTGAAGTCCTTCACGCCAAGAGTCCATCGAGGCTTTGAGATTTCGAACAAGTGGTCTCTAGCAATAATAGTGAAGTAATGAAATTCACCCAAATTCAGAGGAGAAACCGAAACCCAAACGCGCTGGAGCGCAACTGCCAGACGCTTCTCAGACGTCCAGAATGAGTGTGAGTCGTTATATCAACCATCAACCGACTTCGTTGTGTGGGTGTGTGGACTGCGCTTGCAATTATAGGACGCTTGGCGCGCATGCGTTAACGAAGGTGGAAGAACTACACTGTTGTCTTGAACAGTGACGTCATTCAGGGCCGTTTGCTTGTTGCGCTAATCGGTGGTTTGCTTTCGGTTTCGCTGTTGAATTTCACTACGTCACAAAAATCACTAGAGGCCGCCTTTTCTGTACGTCAATGCGGCGACGGGTTATTCGCATGAATAACTTCGATTCTCCTATTTAACATAACCTGCTAACTGCATTAATTAATAAGCTAAATAAATTAACTTCCTTAATTAGCCTACCAAATGATGTCTCTAGCCATCTTAAGATGCCTGCGGCTACAGAAGAAGCAATTGTGAAATCATCGAACAAATATTGCATTTCCCCGTTTTTTGAGTATTTTGGGCGCATTTCTTGAAACAACTGGTATGTCTCGGCTCTGCTGACCCAAACATCCAACAAACGGGCTGTATGCATGCATACCTCTTGCTCTCGGTGAGCGCGTGTGTGGTCGTCGGGAAACAGGAGCACGAGCAGGTACAGCAGGGTCCCGAAGGCAGTGCTCGACACCAAAATGGCGGTGCACACCGTCGAGCGGCTCACCTTCGACAAGCGGGTGTCATCCAGTGACGTGCCGTAGCTGGCCGACGACGCTGGATGCTGCTTGCCCGGAGTGCCTGCGCAGAAGCATTTGTCAGGGAGCTATACGATGTAATGATCGGCTTGGCGCCGCTTGGACGCGACGAATCATTTCGGCAAAGTCTGCTCTGCTTTCTTCATCGACAGCGTTCCCCGAAGTTCACCTGATGCGGCGACAACACAGCAGTCGTGTTTTGAACCCTTCAAAGCTGTCAGCGCGCCTCGTCAAACCCCTAGCACACCTGGCCGAGTTAGGTGGTGTTACGGCCTGGAAGTGAGCTGTTTACCGTCAAGGCTGCTCGGAAGCGGTCTCCTATGCGCTGCTTTTGTCCGACGTTCTGCCAGATGCAACCGGAATGCCGGAGATCCTTCATCAGGCACCTTTTCCACATTCTGCGGTGCCTCTATGGCTTTGTGACTCAGCCGATTGCCAGCTGTCAGCTTCACCGGCGCCGCTATCGAGGAAAGGAAAGACTGCACATGACTGCACGGCCAGTTTTCAGGAATGTGCGACGCCACGAACCTGTCGTTGTGCTGTGCGGTGCCGTACAGCACAACGAGAGGTTCAACAGGAAATCTGCGGAAGACCAAGGGCTTATAAGGCGAGCGTTGAGACGCTCCAACTCACAGCGCTATACCATTAACCATGTAAATAAACTTGCTGTTATCAGCTCCAGCTCCTGAGCTGTACTTCTCCCTGAGGCTTGGCTGGTTCCGGTCCTATGGGCAGACCCCCCAACCACATCAACCACCAGTGGGCAGCAAAGTGGTCTGTTCAGGGGTTGCAGCAAAATGGCAAGTTCGGCCAGTTCAGTGGCGTAGCCAAGGGGGGGGGGGTTCAACCCCCCCCCATCCCCCCCCCCGAAATTTTTCAGTTTTGCTTGCGTATATATGCACGCACACATACAAACGCACGCACGAACATACATAAAGTATGGTTGAACCCCCCCCCCCCCCCCCCCCGAAAAAAATTTCTGGCTATGCTACTGGGCCAGTTGGTTTACGTTCATGCTTGAAAATTGGGTTGAAGCGCACCGATAAAAACAGACTAGAAGGAGCGCTGTCCTCCTGTCTGCTTCTCCTAGCCTGTTTTTTCGGTGCGTTTCAACCAAATGTTCAAACATGTTCAAGGGTTCTTCGCTGTCCCAAGGGTAATAGCCTTATCTTTACATGCACGAGAAAGTTTTATTACGCTTAACAGTGAGCTAAACCACACGTACGGTGAGAAAGCTACGGCGTCGTTCAAAACCTTGTAGTGATTCTGACCACTTTGTGCGCTTAAATAAAATTGCCAGGCCCTCCTCCACAGGTAGCGTGCACCCCTGTTCGACAGAGCGGAGCAAGCGCCGCCTGCACATAGCGCAGCTGGCCTTAAACTTGTTTGAAACGTCGCGCGCGGAGCCCGCGAACGCTCCTCCCTCTCCTCCGGAGGGAGGGAGCGCTTGTGATTGGCTGGGAGACTGGTGTGATGCGGTGCGGCACTTGCGAGCGCGGAGGGTGAGTGAGGAGTAGAACCTGGCGCCTCTGAGTGAGATTGGGTTTCTTCATACGACGCCGGCTTCTCCCAACCTCGCAGGTCAGCCACTACAAGCTTCGCTTGAATATCCGATGCGAACGTTTGGCAGCGAGCGCTAAAACGATCTTTTAAATGCGAAGCATTTCTTAGCGAACTTCGGCGAGTTTGAGCGTATCTATCTATCTATCTATCTATCTATCTATCTATCTATCTATCTATCTATCTATCTATCTATCTATCTATCTATCTATCTATCTATCTATCTATCTATCTATCTATCTATCTATCTAGCCGCCTACGACTTTGTGCTCTCCTGGCCGTATCGGTAATGGGATTTATACCAAATTTGGTATGGCATAACATGACCGTATGACGAACATAAATGGCTGGTCATATCATGAAAATCATGACTAACTTGTCATGAAAAGTATGATTTACATGCCACGCTCATGGCGCGCTCGCGGCCGTTTCGTTAGCTTGATATACACCAAATTTGGGATTGAGTGACGTGACTGTATGACGAACATAAATGACAGGTGGTAATATGCAAATAATGACGTGCATGTCATGAACAACATGATTTACATGCCATGCTCATGGCGCGCTCGTGGCCGTTTCGTTAGCTTGATATACACCAAACTTGGTATTGAGTGACGTGACTGTATGACGAACATAAATGACAAGTGGTAATATGGAAATCATGACTTGACATGTGCGACATGACTTGCATGCCACGCTCATGGCGTGCTCGCGGCCGTTTCGTTAGCTTGAGATACACCAAATTTGGTATTGAGAGACATGAGTGTATGACGAACATAAATGACAAGTGGTAATATGGAAATCATGACATGTCATGAGCGACATGACTTGCATTCTACGGTCATGGCGCGCTCGCAGCCGTTTCGTTAGCTTGATATACACCATATTTGGTATTGAGTGACATGACTATATAATGAACATAAGTGGCAGGTGGTAACAGGAAAATCTTGGCATGCATGTCATCTACAACGCCGTTTACATGTCACGCTCATGGTGCGCTTGCGTCCAGTTCGCTAGCTGGATATACACCAAAATTGGTATTGAGTGACGTGACTGTATGACGAACATAAATGATAGGTCCTAACATGTAAAACATGATATGCAAATTATGTAAAGCATGATCTGCTCCTTCCTGGCTGCTTCGCATTACATCGATTCCCACAGTGCGTGGGATCTGCCGGTTTTTTTATTGCGCTTTTTCGCAACATGTTGGCAGATATCAATATCGCTTCGAATAATAAGCCGTTCGTTAAGAACAATCACATTTGTTCGCACCTACTATTCGATATTGCTCTTTAAATTTGAGGGCGCGTTCTATAGCCAAGGGACAACTAATATGTATTTAAAGACCCATAAAGGCGTTAAATTTTTACTGGAATCGCTCTCAGCAGATACCAGGAAATATTCATTGACAAAGTACTAGCAAACAGCCACTACCCCACACATGATTCATAAAGGGCAGACTTTTGCTGACCGGAAGAGGGGCATTGACACCTCTGCCCCCCTGCATATGTATACATTTTGCCGCCCTTCATGCATAGCCAGCGTGGAGCACCTTAAAACAGTAAGGAACTGCGTGGTTGACGGAACACAAGTAGAAGTAGTACACAGGACAGGCGCAGACTAACAACTGATTTTTATTGAAGCTTGAAACTTCCACTTCTGACAACGTACATGCGCACAAGCTCTCCCGACAGTATCACACATCATAGCCCATTATCTGCGCTAAAAATGCCAACTCTTTCTTATGCAGATATGCGGAGGGTTCACTAATGCATTTATCAGGGCCAAGCCTCGAGATCACAGACGCTTCCAAAATTTCACGTGCTCTTTTATCTCTTGCACGCCCCAGCACTTTCGTTTCTTCAAAAAGTGGAATGCAGTTTTCGCAGGATCTGCAATGAACCGCCAAATGTTGGCCACTGGCTGACGCTACAGCGTACGAATGCTCAGAAAGGCGTTTATTTAAACATCTTCCTGTTTGGCCCACACAAACCTTGCCGCAGCTTAACGGGATTTCATATACAACGTCCGATCTGCATCCTACAAACTTGCGTTTGTGATTCGTGCCACAGCTTCCACTCCTCTGCTCACTCGTGAGGGCGCAAACCCGAGACAATTTACAGCGCTGAGCAAAACACATCTACACCAAATTTCCTAGCCACCTTCTTGATGCCATGTGAAAGTTTGTGGACATAGGGCAATACCAAAACCTCGCCTTCCTGTTCCTAATCTATTGTCTGCCCTTGAAGGTGCAGTACTCCTGCAAATGGTTCCCAACATTTTCTCAGCTATGGCCTTAGGTAGAGCATCCGGAAAACTCGCTTCTTGTAGTCTGGCCACTTGGGAAGTGAAACTATCTCGGACTATATGGTGGCAGGAACTTGACGCGCCACGTGTACTACTTCTACTTGTGTTCCGTCAACCGCTCAGTTTCCTTACTGTTTTAATGTCGTACCAACTAGCCCCCCAACGCACCTTACGTGGAGGACCTTATTGTACACTGCCCAGCCTTTACATCCTCAGCGAAAGGACAACGCTATTTCTCTACATCCTGATTTGGAAGCTGTACATCAGGACATACTTTAGCACCCTGATAGCTTGTCACATTAGCACGCTTCGGAGTTGCCAGCGGCTTGGCATCTATCTATCTATCTATCTATCTATCTATCTATCTATCTATCTATCTATCTATCTATCTATCTATCTATCTATCTATCTATCTATCTATCTATCTATCTATCTATCTATCTATCTATCTATCTATCTATCTATCTATCTATCTATCTATCTATCTTAAAGCTAGATAACTGGGACACTCATGTTTAAAGCAAAAGCTTTTTAAGCGCACATGAAACGAGTACAGAAGAACTAAGAACTGTCTTCGTTTCATGTGCGCTTAAAAAGCTTTTGCTTTAAACATGAATGTTCACCAACTAGCCCATATCGCCGTCTTGTTGCAACTGGGACACCCTGTCTACATCAGATCACGCGCCATGCACTGCAGTGTTTCATGCACTGCAGAGTACACAATGCCATGCCAACAAGCCTATATATCACCGTGGTATCCAGGAAGGCGTGATCAAATCTTTTACTCACTAGCCATTTGCGGTTTCGGCGCCCTTAGGGATTGCCCGAACCCTCGCAGCCTCGACACCGACGAGTTGTCCGGGCTGCCGATATCCGAGAGGACGCACTTCCTTGGCGGGTCACGTTTCCGGCCGCTGGCCGTGGTGGCTTTCACGACGCCCAGTTTGTGTTCAGCGCGCTCGCGCTTGAAGAGCCCTCCTGGTTCGCCTCTGCGGTCGCAGTTGCGGACGCCCAACGGTATGCCGTGGTTGTTATGATGATGAAATGGCGCGGTGTTAGACTCGGCGACCGCTCTCCCATTTCGGTCAGCTCCGCCTGTTCTCTCGTCTCTCGTTTCAGCGACAGGCTTCCTTCCGAGGAGGCAACGTCCCGGCGTCGTTCGACTGCACGTTGAGACTCCACCAGCTTGGACGCGGCGAGCTGAGCGCCGAGTCGGGACTCCTGTTGTACGGCGACACATCCGATTTTGTGGAGCCGGTGTGCGGTGAACCGCCCATCGACGTGATGATCTGCGGACTGGGAGCTTTGTTGGGTGACGCTGTGTCGGAGGCTTCGTTCCAGTAACTCGCCTGCGCCGACCCATCGGCCGACGGGTGCACGTCGATGTCGGGAGGGGGAGGAGACCTGTTGGGTGACTTCCCGGCCGGACCTTGAGGTCCGCTGTGAGGCAGTCGCTCCGGCAAGGTGTTAAACTCGATGTCGAGGGCCCTGTCTAGGAGCGTCGTCGAGAGACTACCGGGTGCGGAGGCCGGCGCGTCTCCGAGTATCGTCGTGTTGGCTTCAGAGTCCACGGGCGCCGACGCTGCGATATTCCCGAAGCCGCTCTGCAGCGTTCGATCCAATGGCCTGTCGACCTCGGCGTCCTGAAACACCTTGGACGACGTCGCAGCCGGAGTACCGGAATCCGTCGGTGGTGGCGGTTCTCCGAGAATCTTGTTGCGTTCAGAACCGGTGATCCTGGTGATTGACGTGGCACCTGGACTGCCGGAGCAGCTTTTCGCCGATCCCTCGGGAGTACTGCTGGCTGACTTGGCGACAAGGAGGCCCGGATGTAGGGCATGCGGATCTTTCCGACTCTGCAAGGCCAGACCTAGCAGCGTCCATCACATAAGCGCGACGATGTCTTTCCCGTTGGGTGGACGAGCGATGCGCGTGATTTTTGCTGGCCTTCCTAGACCCATGAGCACGGTGCTTTCCGCTTGTGGTGATCTTGCGCGGCGTTTTCAGAAACGGAACTCTTCAGCTGTTTCTCTTCGTCCTGCTGTGCTTGCGACATGGCCCAAACGTTCAACTTCTTCTTCGCTCTTCCTTGTTGGCTCGTGCCATTGTACTTGCTTGTTGGTTTCACTCGCTGTGAAGCGAATGACGCTCATCAGAGAAGGATAGAGAAAAAATACAGATTTGGGGCAACACAAGTTGTTCCCGCGTAACGTACAATATAAAAAAAATTGTCCGTGTATCTGCGTGCTTCGCTGCAAATGTCGTCGAAAGACGATAGTCTTGTGCCGACTGCACTGCATGAGCGGCATGAGTACCACAATTTAATAGCTGGGCTAGCCGCTGGGCTCGTTTTTCGGACGTTTTCCGGGCACGCTTAGACGGACGCCGGCGTTTCTCCGCTGAAATTTGGTCGTCGGTCTTTTCTCTACGTTCTCTGATCATGTCTTGTAGAGTGGGTCGTATTTGATCAAGCGGCCATATATGTTTTGCCTTGCCTGAGACAGCGCTCTTCTACGATGAATCAGCCGGATCTGGCTGGCATTGATAAAACAGAAGAGGACGCCATCTACAGCGCTACCGGGGAACATCGGCTTGTGTTGAACTATGCTGCTGCCAGGTGGCAGCACCACAGCATCGAAGTTAAATCACTGGGCGGAGACTTGTTTTGTACACAGCGGCGCATTTTCAGCGCCGCGTAATAAACACTAGGATCTTTATGAATTACGTATCTATAGATTTTGTTTTAAAGGAACACTGTGAATAGTACTAAGGTATTGATGTTGTGCCTCAGGTATGCGTAATATTTGATTTTTAATTGCCCACGCTCACCCGTATGAACACATTTTTCTCGGTCAAGTTTGGAGGTCGTAAGGCAGGGGGTTAAACTTTGGCCAGCGAGCTGAATCGTGCGACGTGCCGACAAACAGAGAAACAGACAGACAGACCAAAATTTCTCCGTTTAGGTATCTCCCAAGAAAGACTATCGTCTTTAAAAAAACATCGTTGATCCCTCCGTCATAGGAACCGGTATAACGCGAAAGTAAAACGTGCCCGTACAGAGGTAATTGAATATTTACTGTACATTGAAACAGGAGAGCTTGCACAACGTATAACGTGGATGCACCCATGCTGACGCTTGGTGGTACATCTCCATCCCGCGACTAACGTCCATGATCAACGATTAAACAAACCATTCTGGTAGCTGTAGATGTTGGTAGCTGTAGATTTCATGGACAACATCAGAATGGCATTCAGTAAACCTACGCTCGTGACGAATGTTGCATTGTCGACTAGTCACGAGCGTAGGTTTACTGAATGCCATTCTGATGTTGTCTATGAAATACCGTTGACATGTGGAAAGATATACATAGGACAAACTGGGCGATGCTTTAATGACCGAGCAAGACAGCATGCATACAACGTTAAGAATGGCTGTGGTAGCCACATGGCTGTACACTGCAAAGAATGCAAGTGCAGTCCTCTATTCCACGAAACAAGGTTTTTGAAAAAGCGAGAACGAAGAATGAAAGAGAAATTATAGAAGCATTTTTTATCAGGAAGGCCACGGATGGATGCATCAGTACACCATCACTTCACCTTTCTGAGAGGGAATATTCATTTCTTAACAACTTTATGCATAGTCACACACGTGTTGTTGCGCATGCGCACTGATCTTGCACCCTGTATAAAAGCGGCCGGAGCACCTTCAATAAATTCATTTGAAAGTCAGCGCTCTTTCCTGTCCATGCTGTTTCTTCTAACCGTTGTCGCGCTGTAACTACGATATAACTATGATGAACCAACTCGCCCAAACCAAGCTCTTGTTGAGGTTCCGTCACTGCGGAGCATAGCCGCGCCAGCTTATTAGGAGCCGTGAACAGGACGCCAACACCACATTTTTGCGCCACTTTCTTCAGCCGATGGGAAACGCCATGAACGTACGGGATTGCAACCCGTAGCTCGCGTTTGTCTAGATCCACCTTGGCCTCTTTCCCTCTGAAGCTAGCGTTGAGCTCTCTTAAGAGCGTTGCAGCAACCGACACCACGGTTTCCCGAGGGTATACAGTCCGCCTTATAGAGACGTACTAGCTGCTCACTCAAGCTAGCCAGAACATTGTGTGGGCAGGACTTCTCAAGGCTGCACGCAGGCTGTTCATCACAATTACCCGTTTAACCAAATGAGCTGATGCATAATTAAAAACCTCCTTCTTGGAATGCGGCTTGTACATCCAGCATATCCCGCCCCCCCCCCACCCCACCCCCCGTGAATCTAAGGGACAGTTCTAAAAACTGGATGGTGCCATTCACAGGAAATTCATGAGTGAACCGCAGTCCCCCCCGAGCACGTCTTAAAAATATCTAAAATGCTAAATACAGAACTCTCACTGTCATGCCAGTTGTCAAAGTTAAGAGTCAAAAGAAAATCATCCACGTATCTAAAACAACGAGCAACCCTTTTATCTAGACGCTCAGCAATGCGTTTGTCACACAGTGCTAAAAATATTTCACCTAAGAACAGGGGCTAAACAGGATTCTATACAGATTCCATTACTCTGGGTGAAACATTCATTTCGGAAACGCACAACGGTTGCCGTTGGATAAAAGAAAAGTAGTTCTAAAAATATATACCCTCCTTAAATGTTTTCGCGGGAAAAAATATTTTCAAGCTGTCCTCGTCCGCCGCATTCATCAATTTTCTCAGAGACGGCTTATTTCAATCCTCACATATCGACAGGCATTGCTTCCTCAACTTAGCGGTCAGTCCTTTAAGAGGAACGAAATTCTTACTAATGGCTTCTTTCGCTTTTTTTCAGATACATGTTGTTCGGAAGGCCGATGAAGAAAGGAGAAGTTAGTCGAGAGGCGTGGATTGTGGCCCTGCACCCCTTTCGTCGGTCTAACCATTTCGCTTCGCTGTTCGAGCTAGAGCGTGTTGGCGGCATGCGGCACTCCATAATACGCGTATTCACAATAATTGCGCTACGTGCAATGCACAAGAAAAACTAGGCTTTTGCTTTGACGTCACTGAAGAATATTGTACAGTCGAACCCACTTATAACAATACTCAAGTGCCACGAAAATTCTTTTCTTATAACCGTTAATTGCTATAAACGGGTTGCGCGAAAAACACCAACATCGAAGGACGGCAGGCTGTTGTGAAAAATTCGGCAGATCCCACGTACCTTGGGAATCGATGTTATGCGAAGCATGCGGAGGGAAGTTCAGTGTGTTGTCATTTTTTTGTTCAGCGAAACGTTACGAAATGACGCTTAAGGTATGTACGCACAGACATATTTTGAACAGTCGCACATGTTTTATATAACCAGTTGTTTGCAGTTGCGTGACGATGCCAACAGTAACATGGGTATTAGCAACACCAGAAGCGGTAAGATGATATGTAGCAGTTCTGCTCGTGAGGATGGTAGCCCTTGACAGTGCTACATAATTGAACCTCAGTCGATGGCAATTAACTGCAATTGACATTAACCCGACGGGACAGCTTTATTATACGAGTACATATGTAATGTTTATAAAATTAGATAGCCAGCACTGCAACCACAATTGACGTTACAAGAACATTAGGGTCTATTTGAAAAGAAGTTCCATATCATGGCGTGGCTCTGTGGTAGAATACTTGATTGCCACGCAGAATGCTGGGATTCGATTCCTGCTAGGACCCTGACAATTATTATTTGCATTCGTCAGGTCAACGCTGCCGATGTCAGCTTTTTCCTGACGCTCTCGCGTTAAGATTGCCAATGTCTCTTCTCACTGTTCCTGGGTAGATATAAACTGTCAATCACCTGTGGCACATACCTGCATACCTGTGGAACATTCCCGCGCGTGGTGTACGGGTATGTGCCACACGTGTCTGGCGGAAACGGTTTGACGACGTAGGCGACGGGATTGTCGCATTATTCATGTCATAACCAGCGATGTAATATTCGACAAAACACCTTAACCTCCCATACAAATTTTGGTTTACTCCAAGTTGAGGAGGTGACCATGAGAGCACCCAGACGTAGGCGGATAGATAGATAGATAGATAGATAGATAGATAGATAGATAGATAGATAGATAAATAGATAGATAGATAGATAGATAGATAGATAGATAGATAGATAGATAGATAGATAGATAGATAGATAGATAGATAGATAGATAGATAGATAGATAGATAGATAGATAGATAGATAGATAGATAGATAGATAGATAGATAGATAGATAGTGCCACGCGCTATTCTTATTTTCACTTTTGTTGTATTCCACAAGTTCGGCCCAAATAAAGTGTTTCATCTTGGACAACTGCCTACTGCCTTCGTCAACGTCACGACCACGTGACAATAGATAGATAGATAGATAGATAGATAGATAGATAGATAGATAGATAGATAGATAGATAGATAGATAGATAGATAGATAGATAGATAGATAGATAGATAGATAGATAGATAGATAGATAGATAGATAGATAGATACGTTTATAGACACGCTAAAAGGGCCTGCATTACGCAAAGAAATGATTCGCATTTAAAAAACTAATATCGGATGGGATATGCCAGGACACATCAGTGATGAGGATAATTTTTCGGACATGCTTGAAAATTCGGATGCTTTCACGGTACCGCTACAAGCCTTACAGAGCCAGTGTATGACAACATCTGAAGTTTTAGACGCTGAAACTCTTCCAAGTCTCAACTATTTACTAAAATTGCATGCCTGAAAGGGCATTAAGCCGCTCCCGCCCTGTAGCGCATTTGGAAAGTCAGCTTCGCCACAATGCTACTACGCTGTGCGGCGAAGCATACCGCAAATCTGAAGGGGCGCTGGGGGATGTTGGGGTTGTGGGCGGGTGTTCCGTAGCTTCGAGCTCCTTAGCTCGTAGCACCACTCTGCAGCTGCAACAAAATCCATGTGCAGCTGTGCAGCATAGACATGGGCATAGAGTTTCTCACTTTGATGTGCGGGTTGTTGCTGTTGGAAGTACAGCATTTTCTAGATGGCGATGTCAAAACGTGGTGGGTCGAAGATGAGAGTGTCCTTACTGCCGAGTACCTCGATTTGCTTGTCGTGAAGGGCAATGTCAACGATGAAATAAATGTTGTAGCACAGTTCGTGTGTACGTCGGGACGCACAATAAATCCCAGTGCGGCTGCGTAGTATTTTTTAAGCATGCGATCTCCGATGGCCAATACTTCTGCACTGCAGGCTTTTTTCGCAAAGTGCGAACACGTATCGGCCGTTCTCATCCGTTTGCTGTGCTATCATAGGCCGTGTTATTCAGCAAGGCAGACAAACTGTTCGGCACTGTTTTAAATGCGAAGCATTTTGTGGCGGCAGCCAAGCCAAGCCAAGCCGCCAGGCAGCGCCACCCTCCGCTGCTCTCCGGAACCTCCAGAGAACCTGAATAAACAGTTGATGTTTGGGATTCACGCGGCGCGGTCGTGTCTTCTTCTCCCGCGCGTACACGCGTCCCAACAGTGGTGACCCGGACGAGGCTTACCGCCTTATTCAAGCGATCGACGCCATGGAGACTCCCCCTGACGCACCGGCCATCTCCGCCGTCGACATCAGGCTCCCGCCGTTTTGGACAGCGGACCCGCAGCTGTGGTTCCTGCAGGTGGAGTCCCAATTCACCGCTCGTCGTATTGCCGCTGAGCTAACAAAGTACCACCACGTGGTCGCCAGCCTCCCACCGGCAATAGCGAGCGAGATACGCGATCTGCTGGTCGCTCCACCTGCAGAGAACGCGTACACAGCGCTCAGACAGCTGCTCATCAGCCGCCTCACGCCGTCAGAGCCTCAGCGACTGCAGCAGCTACTGCACGACACCGAGCTCGGGGACCGGACGCCCAGCCAATTGTTGCGCCACATGAGGCAGCTGTTGCACACGGCCGGCGCAGCCACCACCGATGCCGACAGCAGACTGCTTCGCGAGCTGTTCCTACAGCGACTTCCGGTCAACGTGCGCATGGTCCTCGCCTCAGCTGCCGACAAACGCCTGTCTCAACTCGCCGAGCTCGCGGACTCGGTGCTGGCGGTCGCTCCGCCGTCCGTCGCGGCGCTACAGCCAGACATCGCCGGCGGCGCGCCCACGACCACGCTGCATGACATCCGGGAGCAGATATCCCGCCTCGCCGATACCGTCGCAGCGATGCAGGCCCGCAGCACTCCCGAGGAGCGCCAGCGCCCAGCAGTGCAACAGAGAATCTGCTGGTATCATAGGAAGCATGGCAATGCTGCTCGCAAATGCATTCCTCCGTGCGACTATGCGGGAAACGGGAGCGGCCGGCACTGAGGACGACCAGTGTCGCAGAGGCCCCCGAACGTCGTCCATCAGTGTTTTTCCTCACCGACCGCGACAGTGGCCTTCGATTCCTCGTGGACACCGGCGCTGAGGTGAGCGTCCTGCCGGTTGGGTCCACCGATCGCCGTGTCCCCAGTGCGTCCCCGCTTCAGGCGGTCAACAACACAACCATCGCCACCTACGGACATCGCTCGCTGCCACTCGATTTAGGCTTGAACAGAACGTTCCGGTGGATTTTCATCGTGGCAGCAGTGAAGTTCGCCATCTTGGGTGCGGACTTTCTTCGGCATTTCGGCCTTCTCGTCGACGTGCGCAACCGCCGCCTTCACGATCCCGTGTCGCAGGCAACTGTGCAAGGCAATCCCTCGCACCACCCTCCGCTGAGCCCCACTCTGCTCGGGCCGTCCGGTGCAGAACGTTTTACTCGCATTCTGCAGGATTTTCCCGAGTTGACGAGGCAGCCGCCAGCCAGCGCCGCGGTGAAGCACGAGGTACGCCATTACATCGCCACCAGCGGCCCACCCGTGCACGCGCGGCCTCGCCGTTTGCCTCCAGAGAAGTTGAAGGTCGCACGACAGGAATTTGAACACATGATGGAGCTAGGGATCATCAGACCCTCGTCGAGCGCCTGGGCATCTCCACTTCATATGGTGCCAAAGTCAACGCCGGGAGACTGGCGACCATGCGGGGACTACAGGGCGCTGAACCAGGTAACGACTCCAGACAGATACCCGGTACCGCACATACACGATGTCACGACGAGGCTTCACGGTGCCACTATCTTCTCGAAGATCGACCTGGTGCGGGCATACCATCAGATTCCCGTTGCCCCGGAGGACGTCCCGAAGACCGCCATCGCAACGCCTTTCGGACTTTTCGAATTCCTCCGAATGCCATTCGGACTCCGAAACGCGGGTCAGACATTCCAGCGGTTCATGGACGGTGCTATACGCGGCCTCAGCTTCTGCCACGCCTATCTTGACGACTTGCTAGTCGCCAGCAGCACTCCGGAAGAGCACGTGAATCATCTGCGCATCGTCTTCCAGCGCTTAGTGGAACATGGCGTGGTCGTGAACATGGCCAAATGCGAGCTTGGTGTGCGACAACTCTCGTTTCTTGGACACGTCATCTCCGCCTCAGGAGTTCTTCCTCAACCCAACAAGGTTGAAGCCGTGCAAGGATTTCCGCAGCCGACCGCCAAGCGCCAGCTTCGGGAATTTCTGGGTTTGGTAAACTTCTACCGCCGTTTCATTCCCCGCTGCGCCCATATCCTTCAACCTCTTCACGACCTGCTGGCCACTTCACGAAATGGCTCGGACACCCTCTCCTGGTCTCAAGAAGCAAAAGAAGCCTTCTGCGAGGTCAAGGACGCTTTGGCAAACGCCGCACTGCTTGAATACCCCAGGTCCGGTGTCCCGCAGAGCGTAATGGTGGATGCCTCCGATACAGCCGTTGGGGCTGTATTACAGCAGCTCGTTGGGGGAATCTGGCGCCCGATTTCCTTCTTTTCGAGGAAGCTAACACCTACCGAGCGCCGCTACAGCACCTTCGGGAGAGAACTGCTGGCCGTGTACGCTGCCATACGACATTTTCGCCATTTCCTGGAAGGTGTAGAGTTTTTCGTCCTCACCGACCACAAGCCGCTTACTTATGCATTGCGCTCGCTAAGCTCCGACGGTGGAACGCACACAGCACGTGAACGGCGCCAAATGTCCTATATATCAGAGTTCACGACTGATATCCGCCACGTCAAAGGCGGCGACAACGAGGTAGCGGACGCCCTCTCACGGAATCCTGTGAACGCCATCATGCCCACACTACAGGTTGATCTTCCCGCTTTGGCAGCCGCTCAACGTGAAGATGATGAACTGAAACACCTGTTGACCGCGACCACTGCCCTGAATCTTGAGTGGATCCCAGTTCCCGGATCCGAGGACAAGGTTTGCTGTGACACAAGCGTCAGTAGAACTCGCCCGTTCGTGCCCGCGAGCCTCCGTCGCCATGTGTTCGAGTCCTTGCACAGACTGTCTCATCCGGGGATTAGAGCCACCCAAAGACTGGTGACGGCAAGATTTGTCTGGCCGGGCGTAAATCGGGGACGTCCGACGCTGGGCACGCGAATGTGTAGCTTGCCAGCGCTCTAAGATACAACGCCATACCTCGACAGCACTGGGAACACTCCCCACTCCCGGATTCTCGCTTTGATCATGTCCACCTGGACATCGTCGGCCCACTGCCACCCTGCCACGGAAAGGCCTACCTGCTGACCTGTGTCGACAGGTTCACCCGCTGGGCGGAGGCCATCCCTATCGCGGACATCACTGCCGAGACGGTTGCGAGTGCTTTCCTGTACCACTGGGTAGCCCGTTTCGGTGTGCCCTCCACGATAACAACAGACCGCGGCCGACAATTCGAATCAGCCCTTTTCACTGCCATCAGTCAGCTCATGGGCACCTCACGCATACGCACGACAGCGTACCACCCCATGAGCAACGGCATGGTGGAGCGCTTTCACCGCCAGCTGAAGGCTGCGCTCACGGCAACCGAGGAACACAACTGGGTGGAGGCCCTCCCACTCGTTCTTTTGGGTATAAGGTCCACCTTGAAAGAGGACATTGGCTGCAGCGCCGCTGAGCTGGTCTACGGCACGACACTCAGGCTGCCTGGGAGAGCTCTTTGCGCGCGGCTCAGAGGAGGCATCCATAGCTTGCAGCGACTATGCACTTCGCCTACGCAACGTCATGAGCAAACTGCGCGCGGTACCTCCACGGCCCCCAGGGTCGCGTGTGGTGCACGTCGACCCACAGCTCACATCGTGCCCATATGTGTTTGTACGACACGACGCGGTTCGGCGACCTCTTCAGCCACCCTATGATGGGCCGTTTCAAGTCCTCCGCCGTGGCAACAAGCAATTCACAATCAAGAGAAACGGCCGTGAGGAGGTCGTGTCGTTGGACCGCATCAAGCCAGCACACATGGACCGTGACGACGCCGTGTTGCCTCCACTAAGGGAATCATCGCCAGGACCCCCAGCTTCAATGCCAGCCCAAGTCCACGAGGTGCCCTCCCGGCTGACGCACAGTGGGCGGCTATCAAGAGCACCCACTCGCCTGGACCTTTAACTCCGTTCGGCAACTCACTAGGGGGAGGCTGTGGCGGCAGCCAAGCCAAGCCAAGCCGCCAGGCAGCGCCACCCTCCGCTGCTCTCCGGAACCTCCAGAGAACCTGAATAAACAGTTGATGTTTGGGATTCACGCCGCGCGGTCGTGTCTTCTTCTCCCGCGCGTACACGCGTCCCAACAATTTCTTTGCGTACTGCAGGCACTTTTAGCGTTTCTATCTGCGTATCTATCTATCTATCTATCTATCTATCTAGCCGCCGACGTCTGGGTGATCTCGTGATTACCCCTTTAACTTGGGGTAGACCAAAATTAGTATGTGAGAATAAGATGGTTTGACGAATATGACTCGCTGGTCGTGACATGAATAATGACAATCCCGTCGCGTACGTCGTCAAACTCTTTCGGGCAAACCCTGTGGCACATACCACGGGGCGGGTATGTGCCACAGGTATGCGGGTATGTGCCACAGGTGATTGACAGTTTAGACTACCCAGGAACGGCGAGACAAACATTGGTACTTTTAACGCCAGAGCGTTAAAAAGCTGACGTCATCAGCAGCGTCATTCCCAGGATTTGGAGATATTCGTACGTGGCGCCATCTCTCGGCGGCAGCAACCGCATCCTGCCATAACTGAATGGGAAATAGGCGAAAAAAAATCATGTCTTTTGAAATAAGCTATAGTTATCAAAAACGACTCCGGGATCTTTACAGCAGGGACCTACAGGAACACTGTGGCGAAATTTCAGTATCGCACTACAAAACCTGTGGCTTCCCTAGACAATTGAACACCCCCCATTGGAAATACATGGGACCCATTTTTAAATATTAAACACTCTGGGAAGCCACGCGGTTTGTAGTGCGACACTGTAAGTTTGACAGAATGTTTAATTAAGTCTCTGCTTTGTAGAACCGGGAGTCGTTTTTGATAACTAGCTTTTTTCATGAGATATGATTTTTTTCGCCTACTTCCCATTCAGTTACGGCAGGCCGCCGCTGTCCCCGACAAGAGGGGGCGCTACGTGCAAATGTCCCCAAATCCTGGTCATGTGACCGGACGAATGCAAATAATAAATGTCAGGGTCCCAACAGGAATCGAACCCAAGCCACCATACCCAAGCATTCTGCGTGGCAGTGAAGCATTCTACCACAGAGCCACGCCAGGTCTCTGAACTGCTTTTCGAATAGACCCTAATGTTCGTGAAACGTCAATTGTCGTTGCAGTGCTGGCTACCCAATTTTATAAGCATTACATATGTACTCCGATGATACAGCCGGCACGCCGGGTTAAAATCAATTATAGTAAAGCGCCATCCACTGAAGTTGATATATGTTGCAGTGTCCAGGGCTACCATCCTGGCGAGCACAAGCGCTACATATCAGTTTACCGCTTCTGGTGTTGCTACTGCCCATGTTGCTGTTGGCATCGTTACGCAACTGTAAACAACTTGTTATGCAAAACATATGCGACTGTGGAACATATGTCTGTGCGTACAACATTTGTACATATCTTTAGCGTAATTTCGTAACGTTTCGCTCAATGAAACATTACAACACAGTCACCTTCCCTCCGCATGCTTCGCATAACATCGATTCCCAAGGTACGTGGAATCTGCCGAATTTTTGTAGGTAGGTGGGCTAACGCAGTCGGCAGTTGCCACTGGGCATCGTTTATCAAGTGCTGATCGCCTAGAGCACCACGTTGACAAGTCAGTATTTTGAAGCGACTTGGTCAGACGATTACTTTGTCGAGTCCTTGTGTAGAACGAGACGGTGACGGTACACTGAGCGACCTAACAAAGTTTCACGAGAGGCGAAGAGAAACAGTGACTAACTAAAAAAAAAAATATGATGGCAGGAAACTTGTCCACCATTATTTATGGTTACAAACTGTCAGTCTGCGGCGGTCGCATTTCGATGGAGGCGAAATGGTAGAGGCCCGTGTACTGTGCGATGTCAGTGCACGTTAAAGAACAACAGATGGTCGAAATTTCCGGAGCCCTCCACTACGGCGTCCCTCATAATCATATGGTGGTTTTGGGACGTTAAACCCCAAATATTATTATTACAAACTGTCAGTCGTGCATTGTACTCGGAACACACACGCAATGCGATAGCGCCAGCCGGAGCAAAACTCTAGCGCTACGGTGACGCCGGCGGAAAGCATAGATTCGCCCAGCGATAGTCACGGCATGTCGAAGTTCGACTGTACCAAAAGCCACGCTTTACGTTGTTCGCATTTCTTTTCATCGCGACCCCGTCATCATGAGCCGTTCGCGAAATCTAGGCGCCCATTGACTCAGTTCTGAGACTACGTCTGTTGCAGTGCGTCTTCCTGTCATCAGAGCCTTGATAAACCGTGCAAATCAACATTCCTGACGCGGATGACGGATAAACCGATGCAGCCAGTTGCATCTGAATTTTGCGTGTCCTGCGTCTCGCCAAGAAAGTGCGTAGTAAATAGAGCCAATTCTGCGAAGGTCATCAAACATCCAATATCAAAGGACCTGTAGACAGGACCACCAGCGGCGCAGCAGCAGCAGCAAGTCCGGCTGACAGGAGGCCAAGTTGCGTGCCGATTCGGCGAAGTCATGGCATATTCAAACGACGCGCTAACCGGAAAAGTGGAAGACGTCACTTCCGTGCGGCGCAGGAGCCGTTTCTGTGTGGGAGCGGCGCGTGCGCCGCGCGGCACAGCAGTCTCTGCCGTTCATGGCAACTACAAAAGTATGCTATATGCAAGTAAAACTAGGTGAGTATCAATTGAAAACGTCAGACGATAACATTTAACTAACCTACGTGGCTACAGAAAACCTCGCGAAGCTGATATGTGGACGCCGTGGGCTATCATTGAAAGCGCGAATTGCCACGTATTTTCATGAAAACTTCGCGTCTCGCCAGAACGAATCAGATTTATCGTGTTACGGAGGGCCCGGTTTGCTTACGGATGCAGGAAACATGCAAAGTCGTAGCGTTCGTTTCTTGCTAACGCGTTGACAGTGAGGCTAGCACAGCCGAGCAAGGGAGCGTCTGCGTAATGCTTACATTTCGCCTATTAAACCTCCTCGAGAGGACGCTCCTGAGTCGCCTGAGTTCCGCTTGGCGGTGCCATTCGTCCTCGTCTTTTTGCGCTGTTTCCCCAGCTTTCCAAGTATTCCAGTCCCCATTTAAATAGTAAGCCACGAAGTCGGCTGGGAGGAAGAGCGGACGTGTTCAAAAAAGCCCGCTTCTCAAAGTTTGGCCATGTGACATAATCGGCTAGTTGCGACCGCCACTGCGGGGCGCAAGTTAGTTATGATTTTGGCGTCCTTTTCTTTTTTTATTTTCAAGTGAAACACGTCAGATGAATGATTTACGGTTCAACGTTTGGAGGCTTGCTGAATAAAGCATAGACGTTTTAAACAAATGGCTGTCAACGGGTTTAACTCAAAGGTTTGACTCATTGCATTAAGAAGTCTGGCCAGTCTGGCTACATTGTGATTAAAAAAAAAAAGTATCTTCGTTTTTGTTGCCTCGTTTGTTGTTTTACGGGTTCGTTCTCTGGTTCGCTCGCCTGAGCGGTGTGTGTCAGACGTGTGTCCAAGCGCGCCGAATTCCTCATTCTATCGCTTTCTCGCTGTCGTGGAAGGTGTCAGCGTATGTGGCCGCTGTCGATGTGACTGCGCGATCGCACAGCATCGGTTGACAGGTGGTCGACAGTAATTTGCCTCGTCCGGTAAGTAGCAACGTGAGTAGTGGTGGAGGAAGTAGCAAAGTAGCACGCTTTTTGTGGCATTGCACAATGTGGCGCAAAAGGGCTCGCCGTGTTTTGTTTATCAAGCACGCGACTCGGATCGGCACGTAAACACCGGTGTCGCCGATCCAGTGGGAGTTCGCAGTCGTGAAACACTCGGTGTTTATCTGTCCCGTCTGACGTGCTGCAGCTCGGATTTATCTTTTGTCCGGCGCTTACAGCTGACTAAGCTATGGTTTCGCATTGAGCTTGTTATGACGCCCGCCCCTGAAGCCTCATTTGACATATAAATTCGTGCGAAATGTCATTGCGCTCACACTTCAGCCCTCGTGCGCGAGGTATTTAAGCCAGGAAACGTCAAATTGCGGGGGGGAAAGAAGAGAAACTGGGTTAGAAAATGCATCTTATCGAGTGTGTTGTAAACATTGCCCCCTCGAGCTGATCTTGAAGTTCTTGGACGCTCGCTAAGTTACTGACAACCAACATCAAAATCTCCTTTTCGCTTCGTCGGAGCGGCATGACTCCGGACAAGTTCTTGCGGTAAATAAATGCCGTTTAACGTAGCAGACTCCCTTGCTGCCATTCGCGTGTGATCGCATGACGTAATGCGAATGCCGTTCTGATATCGGCTCGGGCGTAATCAATTTTAGAGGCTCTTGACAGCTGTCGAATCTCTGCTGCTATCTCGCACTTCAGGTTCTTTTTCCCGGATGCGTCATAAAAACTAGAAGTCTGCGCCAACTAACCTTTCACACGGCGTTACTGGCAGTGATATGGACAGTTTCTTTTTTTTTTGTTTATCTGGGCAGTGTTTCATATACACACAGTAGACAGATAAGGACAGTAGTTGCAAAGCGTATCGACTGTTTCTCCATTCCGCAAATAGAAGCGGTACACACAAAAAATTTAAAAGACAGTATGCGCTATTACATGTTTTGACACAACACAAAGCTTGCAAATTCTAATGAAGAAACAGTTTTCAAACTTTGAAATATGCAAGTGCGAAAGATGAGACAATACATAACGTTTTTCTGCTTAATGTGCCATCGAGTTGTCACCATGATCATATGACCGCTCATGAGACTTGTTAAATCCAAGTTCCTTAAGTTCATCTAGGCATCCAGCCAGAATGCCATCTAACCATTGTGTGCATGGCCTGCCTTGTTTTATATTAGCCTTACACTGGTTAACATTAACCTTGTCAACATTTAACTGGTAGCTTGCGTCACATGAGCAACATACGCAAGCTTAAGTTTCATTGTGTTTTTTTTAACTGAACATTCAATATTGATCCCACTTATGATTGGTATATTTGTTCATTTGGTGATCTACAGGATGGTGAAAACCCTATGGCCAGCACTTTGGCTTAGAAGAATCCGGCTTCTCTTCTTTTTTATTTCATATTTTCGCCAGGTCCACAACTCGCACCCGTACATTACCACTGGTAATACTGGGGCGCTTACATTATACATTAGTTTTCAAACTGAAACCTTTGTAAACAAGGAAAGGAAAGTGTATTTCAGGAATACTTCAGCTGCCGTCAGCAATGGATTGCCTATTTAATTGCTGTGAATTCCACTTTGTGCATAAAACTGTTGGTCTTTTTAACGAGTGGAACATGGGACATAGTTTGCATGGGCATCACTTCTCTGCTGTGAACACGTCCTTTGTTGTTAGGCATCTGGCTGCTCGCGTCATTCTTCATTGAATACATAAGGATCATTCTTATGTGTAGTTATTTGTAATAATAATACTGTGGTTTCACATGCCAGAACCTGGATATGATTATGAGGCACGTCACAGTAGAGGGCTCCGGAAATTTTGACCACCAGGTGTTCTTCAACATGCACTGATATCGAACA
>JALIZH010026781.1:0-21507 GCA_030522465.1 Rhipicephalus appendiculatus
GCGTTAAGGAGACTCCTTACACTACATGACATCCATATAGTGTTTTTTTTTTTTTAAAGCAGTTTCAACAAGTATTAGGGCTCTTTTTGTAGAGCACGTGCTTGCCACGCAGACGGCCTGGGTTCGATCCTCACTCTGACCTGAAAATGTTTATCTAATTTTTCGCTCACAACCAAGGACGCCGACGCCGACGCCGGCATTTCTGCGAAACGAGCTCTTTGACGCTATCGCGTTAGCAATTCCTACCGCTTTTGGTTATCTAATTGTACAGTAGCATTCTTTATAGAAAATAGCGCGTTCCTTTCGCGTTAGTAGCAGATTTTTGATCACGAAGAAGCGCTGTCGGCATAACACTCATAACTTCGACTCATCGAAAGGAAATGTGTAATGCGGATATACTTTATGTCTGATTAGTAAATGCCAACATATAGCTGTTGTATATATGGAATACATGAGAAGCGTTCACGACCTTAAAATGTAAAATTACGAAAGGGGAGCAACACATCAAGCAGGGGAAGTGTTTCTAGAAAAAAATTACTCTGAAATAAACTTACTACGTATCCTGCTCAGGTGGACTGTAAAAATGGAACTCTGGCCCGCTCTTTTTATACAGTAACGTCGCGTCATCCCTTCCAAGAGAAGCCTAATTACACGGGTGATTGCAAAGCTTGTTTAGCGCCACAAAACATGATGAACGCTCTTTCTACAACGTAAGTACAGGTACGTGCCAAAATAGCCACGTCAGTCATGCAAGAGCCCTTCAGGAAGAGCAAATATAACGTACGTCAGATGTTTTTTTTCGCAATTAACAAGGCATGGCCACCTAAACAAAATAGCAAAGCACTCCGAGCCTATTAACGTAGTGGTGGTAGCGCCAGATGTTTGTCTGCAGGTTGACGAATAGCGACCTCGCATGGACTCTCTACTGACAGGTGGAATTTGTAGTAACATGCAGTTCAGATGAGGCAGTGTCCCATTGCGACGTCTAAAGAATGCCGCACGACCAGTTTACAATTATGCACTATGGCTTTGATCACTTTTTCCTCTCCTATATTTGGCCAGGAGCAATGCACGTGTAGGAGAGGCGTCCTCTGTTCGTCGTGACATTCAGCGGGTGCACATTCAGTATGAATTCATGATATCACAATTCGTAGACGTAGATATTTTTAAAATGGTGGTATGCTAAACCGCAGTCGCACACGCACACTTTTTTCAGCAGCAGTATTTCCTATTGTAGAGAAACGAAATAAAGATTTAGCGTACTTGAGAGATGCGTGAACATCCATCTTCCTCGTATGTTATTTCCCTAAGCCATATGCACCGTTGCTTCTGCCTCTATGTTTTTTTTTCAACTGAACTAACGTTGCCTATACCCGATAGGTTGAAACAAAAAGGTCGTTCGAACTGTTAAAAATAAGATATTGAATATAACATTGTTGTATAGCGATCATTGTGAAGCTACTAGCACAGTTCAGGCTATGATATGCGAGATAAGGCCCTGTGTGTGGAGTGGATATCTCTGGGGATGTTGAGACCAAAAAAAAGTATGTCTCGCACCAATACCACGTTTTCAAGATTTTACTCTGGAAACGTTGGATATATTTCAAAAAAATAAAGAAAGGAATTTTTGCTCGAAAGAAGGAAGCTGGTTCGGACTCACCAAATTTCTCACTGTGGGGGAACTGTGCGCCTATATCGTTTAAGTTGCCCCCTGATTTACTGCATCGCTGGCACTTTTCCCAAAAGCAATGTTAATGATGTTTGTCAATGCACTTAGTTGGGCCAGTTGGTTCTGCATGTCGATGAAGTGGATGCGCTTGAAAGACGAGGACGAAGAAGAGACGGGACACACACTGCGCAACCAACAGACGGGTTGACCCCACCAAAGAGCCACCTTACTTCTGCCGGGAGTGTTTTGTGGCGGATGCAAAAGGAACATACACGAGCCCTGCAGGCTGCCACTGCTATGAGTGATACGGTGACACTGGGACTACACGAAACATTGATGAAAGAGCCCGATGTATTAGAAATGAAGTTTGTCAATGCACTTAGTTGGGCCAGTTGGGTTCTGCATGTCGATGAAGTGGATGCGCTTGAAAGACGAGGACGAAGAAGAGACGGGACACACACTGCGCAACCAACAGACGGGTTGACCCCACCAAAGAGCCACCTTACTTCTGCCGGGGAGTGTTTTGTGGCGGATGCAAAAGGAACATACACGAGCCCTGCAGGCTGCCACTGCTATGAGTGATACGGTGACACTGGGGACTACACGAAACATTGATGAAAGAGCCCGATGTATTAGAAATGAAGTTTGTCAATGCACTTAGTTGGGCCAGTTGGTTCTGCATGTCGATGAAGTGGATGCGCTTGAAAGACGAGGACGAAGAAGAGACGGGACACACACTGCGCAACCAACAGACAGGGTTGACCCCACCAAAGAGCCACCTTACTTCTGCCGGGAGTGTTTTGTGGCGGATGCAAAAGGAACATACACGAGCCCTGCAGGCTGCCACTGCTATGAGTGATACGGTGACACTGGGACTACACGAAACATTGATGAAAGAGCCCGATGTATTAGAAATGAAGTTTGTCAATGCACTTAGTTGGGCCAGTTGGTTCTGCATGTCGATGAAGTGGATGCGCTTGAAAGACGAGGACGAAGAAGAGACGGGACACACACTGCGCAACCAACAGACAGGGTTGACCCCACCAAAGAGCCACCTTACTTCTGCCGGGAGTGTTTTGTGGCGGATGCAAAAGGAACATACACGAGCCCTGCAGGCTGCCACTGCTATGAGTGATACGGTGACACTGGGACTACACGAAACATTGATGAAAGAGCCCGATGTATTAGAAATGAAGTTTGTCAATGCACTTAGTTGGGCCAGTTGGTTCTGCATGTCGATGAAGTGGATGCGCTTGAAAGACGAGGACGAAGAAGAGACGGGACACACACTGCGCAACCAACAGACGGGTTGACCCCACGTCTCTTCTTCGTCCTCGTCTTTCAAGCGCATCCACTTCATCGACATGCAGAACCAACTGGCCCAACTAAGTGCATTGACAAACTTCATTTCTAATACATCGGGCTCTTTCATCAATGTTTCGTGTAGTCCCAGTGTCACCGTATCACTCATAGCAGTGGCAGCCTGCAGGGCTCGTGTATGTTCCTTTTGCATCCGCCACAAAACACTCCCGGCAGAAGTAAGGTGGCTCTTTGGTGGGGTCAACCCGTCTGTTGGTTGCGCAGTGTGTGTCCCGTCTCTTCTTCGTCCTCGTCTTTCAAGCGCATCCACTTCATCGACATGCAGAACCAACTGGCCCAACTAAGTGCATTGACAAACTTCATTTCTAATACATCGGGCTCTTTCATCAATGTTTCGTGTAGTCCCAGTGTCACCGTATCACTCATAGCAGTGGCAGCCTGCAGGGCTCGTGTATGTTCCTTTTGCATCCGCCACAAAACACTCCCGGCAGAAGTAAGGTGGCTCTTTGGTGGGGTCAACCCGTCTGTTGGTTGCGCAGTGTGTGTCCCGTCTCTTCTTCGTCCTCGTCTTTCAAGCGCATCCACTTCATCAATGTTAATGGCCCGGATATCTCGTCTGCGTAAGACACACGATAGCCCCACACATGAAAGACCTAAAATGCTAGTGCCCTTTTGTGTAAAAATTGGGAAATGCATCAACTGATACCTTGATATGCATGACGAATGAAACCAGCGGTAACGACCCCTGCTTGGTATTTAATTGCAATCATTCATCTCTTCAAAGTATTTCAAAAAAACAACAGTAGTTACCTCACAAAATGATAGTGCACAGCAAACGGGTTTGAGCCTTTTTGGGAGTTTTGGGCCCGGCTCTTAACTTGCATCCTAAAGGTACTACGCAAAACCCCCCTACCAAAGGAGGTTTTAGGGGGGGGTACGCAGGGCAAGATGGCGGTGCCTGTTGAAGCGACAGCCGTCCACTTCGAATCTTTCTAGCCGTCGGCCTGCATTATTAAACTCATTCATTCCCAAATAATGCTGGTATTTGATTTAGATTTGAGTAATGAGGCTTCGCTAAGCGTATACTGCCGATAAAACAGCTCCGTTTTCGAGATACACAGTCGATTTGCGGTGCAGAAGGCTCAACAAGGCTTAACAAGCAGAG
Source organism: Rhipicephalus appendiculatus (assembly GCA_030522465.1). NCBI lineage: Eukaryota > Metazoa > Arthropoda > Arachnida > Ixodida > Ixodidae > Rhipicephalus > Rhipicephalus appendiculatus. Next base: position 4,155 of record JALIZH010026781.1, read on the forward strand.
TCTTTAGGGAGGTAACTTTGGTGTTTTTATTTAACTCATTTCGGGGGCTTGAACGGAGTTGATTGGGAGTTTTTCTGCTTCTTTTGAGAGCTTTTAAAACGCCCCTTTATACGCGGCCCGAGAGAGGGCGAGAAAAAAAAAAGGTATTTCAGGCACTATACTAGCGTTTTAAACACATTTCTTGCAACTATTCATCGCAAGGACATATTAGAAAAGGGACAGTGATGTATTCATGCACAAACATGACATATACATACAAGCACGCACGACACAGGAATCGAACTCGCGACCACACGCACTGAAAGCAAACATCATATCCATTACACCACAGCGCCACCACTAGCTTGCGTAGTTTTTCACGGGGGTATATATCTACAAAGCGGCTACTAACCCGTCGGCGACACCTCTAACTTTTGTTCTCGTAGCATCGGCATCTGTTAGCGCTTTCGCAAGGCCAGTTCATAAACTCAGGGGCGTCACGAAGGCCAAGGTAAACACCTTCAGCTTCGAACTATTCGGTTCGGGGTGTCGTGCAGCTAGAAAAATTGTAAACGTGTGCCCTCTTGAGTACTTCGACACTGTTTCACTCGCCCGCAATTCGTGGATACCAGCGTGACAAAAGGTATCCTCAGATGGCCGAACATCTGTGCATTCCATGGGCGTATGATGTGGAGCTATTTTCGTTATTTCTGCCGCGAGCTGCACGCGTCCCATGGCAGCGGCGTGTTCTGAGCTGTACGAGACCGCCTGTGTTTCCATTGATGGGGTCTGTGCCTCCCGCCGCACGGAAGCCCTCGGAGACGAGGACGAAACACTGAGCAACACATCTTTATCATTTCAAAACTCTGCCGCGACTGACTGTCAGCGGCCCCTAAGCGCGAGCCGCGAGCGTGCCTGTGTCCATCGTTCTCGTCATCCACCGGCGCGCACACCGCTACGACTCCCATAGCATATAAAAATTACTCACGCAGATGCCCACAAGCTTGCGCAGGGTGCCTCTTCAGGTGGAGGGGGGGAGGGGACGAAGGCTCGTTGCTGCGCCCACCCTCCCTATAGAGTCAGTGCACGGGGCAGACTCTCCCCCCTCCCCTGTGCACACCTATGCAGATACCCGAGTTACATGGGCATTGTAACGCGCCTACACTAAGTGCATTTATTGCGCGTACTCGCGAGCCAAACGCAGGTGCAGCAGCGCCTTCAGAGTAGCTGAACGATAATCTACATCCACAATTAGCACTTATTCACAACTCGCACTTTCGTGGGGCACACAGTGATTCTCTAACTCAAATTCAGTATTTAGTTGCTTTCACACTCGGAGACTACCTACAATCTTACTACCTACGATCTTACTAATTAACCTTCATTGTTAAACATCACACAAATGCATTAAAGCGAACGCTTAAGCATGCCCCAATGTCAAGTACAACCACCACAAATTAGCGGTGACAGGTCTCCCGTTAAATAAAAAAGTTAATGCACATGCATTTCACCCTTGTGAAAGTCCATGTGTATGTGGCACTCCTCTTGCACAGATGATGTAGCAAGAATAAAAAATTGTAGTATTGCCGTCTTCTTCAACGAAACAGCCATGATAAGACTGATAAGAAAAACAGTGTTCGCAATATTTTATTGGAATCAAAACAGTAGCAGTTCTCATGTCAGTGTAAGCATATGTATATTTCCATCTTCTTGCACAGAACCTGCACTAAATACAAAACACTAAGAACGTATACAGTACAGCCCAAGCACTATATATAATTCACAACAGTAAAGCAACATGAAAGTAGTGTGGCAAATCTCATCATAATGCACACCGACATGTGCACTTCACAGTGCTAGTATGTAAACACAACCCAGAGAAATGGGATGTACAAGGAACTTGGTGTCAGCCTGCACACGAAGGCAACTAAGTAAAATAAGGCTAGCATTACTTTTAAGAAATATGCAATTATGCAGGGAGGCATCTTGTAGATTTTAATTGAATTAGTTTGCCCTATGGCATCAAAACATGTCGCACATCATCATACAGTTCTGTTTTCTGCAGAAAAGTCCTAAATAGACCTGTGGTGTTGATTGTAGATCGACTTACCACAATTTGTAAAGGCGTTCAGCTATGCCAGCTAAATGACAACATTGCATTCATATATGGCTGCACATACTTACTGACAAATATCTGAAAATGAAAGCAGTTTTCTAGAAATATCCTTGGGAATTTGTCGCCATTATCACACAACTGCAATATACCAATACTTCTATTATACATAATTGCTACAGCTATGTTTACAATATTCCCATGCCAGCCACTGTCATCTGCAACCTAAAAAAGTTCTTCATCTTTAATTCCTCACTTCATGGCTTGCGCATAATTACCACATTGAAAGTTAATGCCACTACCATGACTGCAAAGTCAACTTGAAATTAGGCAATCACTTGCCTAAAATTAAAAATTTCCTACAAGTAGTGGCTGGTGGCTTGGCATATTGGAATTTGACCACAAATCTATAGAGCCTGTAAAGCAGTGAGGAATTGAGTTCATAGTTAAAATGTGAAAACAAAACAGCAGCACACATGGAAAAGGGAACAGGACAACGCAGTACTAGCAACTGAAATTTAACACGTGCATAGCGTTTTTAGTCACGTTCATACTCATTCTGTGAGTGCATGGTTCCTTAGTTTTGTAATTTTTTTTGCACGAAGTGTGTATATCTTTCTGTGGTTTGCATTACACTTTACGTCCTCGTTAGTGTAGAGTGAGGCACAGGGGAGTGTTCCCACAATACAGTGTCTTGTACACAAACAAGTGGGTGAGCAACTCATGCAGCTTTGCCAGAAATGTCTTCCTGAAAATAATAGAAAAGAAGTCCATTAAGCTTTCCATATCCAGAAATATGAATGTCTTGGCAAAGACTCACACTTGAGTATACCATTGCAGACCTTTAAACAGAACACGAAACAAATGCAATAGTGAGATGCTGCTAAGTAGTTTCTTGTGAACTTTTCACTTAAAGTACAGACGGCAAAAAGTACACAACTGCAATGAAATGCGAAACAGCACCAGAAGTGTACTTTTGTCCTGTGTACCATCATTCGAGTAGTTTTAGCTGTCAGTGAAGTTAGCATTGTAGTGTAAAGGGGTGCAAATTTTAGTATGATTAACCATGGAATTAAATGCATTTCAATGGAGGCGTAACTGCTTGAGGCCCACGTACTTAGGTTTAGGTGCGTGTTAAAGAGCCCCCAGGCGGTCTAACTTTCCGAAGCCCTGCCCTACGGCGTCTCTCATAATCGTATGGTGGTTTTGGGACGTTACGCACCAACAGTTATTATCACTTACAACCATGGGTCGGCACTTTAAGGGAGTACTCACTCAAACTCACTCACCACAATTTTTTCAGCCTTCGCACTCACTTACGTTCACACTCACGTCCACTCACACTCATGAGTACTCACTCACGTTCACACTCACCTCCACTCACACTCATGAGTACTCACTCACGTTCACACTCACGTCCACTCACACTCATGAGTACTCACTCATACTCAACTCACCACGTTCAAATGAGTGTGAGTGAGTGTGAGTTGAGTGCACTCATGAGTGAGTGTGCCGAGCTATGCTTACAACACATGGAACACTAGCTTCTTCATCGACCACAGCTGTTCTGTTTAGGACTGAAGATTGGGCGACTTGGTATTGGTTCATGGCAAAATTAAACAGTGCACTTCTAATGACGACAATAGAAGACGTGGACAAAGTACCAGCCTGTTTACCTTGTCCGAAATTGTGTCAACAGTCAGAATACTGTGTGCTGATCATAAACACTATGGTAACAAAAAGTAAAACAAAATAACCAGAGGGAAGGAAGAAACAAGGTGATTCAACAACGAGGTTCAACAGATTCAACTGACTTATATCAATGTGATTAAATTAGCCTTGCACAAGTGACACATCACCTAAATTCCATAAATATGTAACCTTGGCAAGTTCTAGTGCTGATATGTGACTAATCAAGTGACCATACCATAAAATGCATGTGCTTCAGCAAACACACTGTAACTAAGCACATGTCTTAAACATCATATGGCCATCATAATGTGTCATTAACAAGACTTATTCTTTCTAGCTAAGTGTATACAAGCTCATGATGTCAATGCGCCTTGATATGCAATTCAACCTTTTGTGTAGGAGACGGACAAAGTGCCCAATGCAAAATTGTCGTCAAAAAGTATTCTTACTTGCTCATAATCTGCGCATGAGAACAGAATAAATAGAAAACAAATCTGGCCTTAATGCACGTTTTACCCCATGACAGCGTGATAACAGCTGTCTTTTTTTGTTGTTGTTGTTGCTGCTTATGTGTATATTCCCTGGAAGCACTGCTTCATTCATGCTTTATCGCAAGCAAGTAAATTATGTCGCACAAACATTCAGTTTTAAGGCGCACTCGCTTGAATTGGCTGGCCACGCCAAGCGGTCAGCCACTTCGAAACACGTATCACGCATCGTTGTTATGTGAGCTTAATGGCCTTTCTTTTTTCGCTTTTCATAGCACTTTTGACGCGACGCAATGCGCAGAACAGCACCTACTGCTGCCCAAGCGACACGGTCGCGTAAATAGAGGAAACATAAGTATTACATACCATTTGTGTTCCTGAATGTGCCGCGAACGCGGCGCGACCATCAGCTGCTGCTCGCTTGAGTCACCGGGCCATTGCCACACCAGTGCGCACGCAGTGCATGTTGCACTGTCGTCAAACCACACATTTCACGTCTCGCGACGAGAACACAGTAAGGCTGCCGGCATGAAACGCGCACACATGATCGACGCATAGCAGGGTAGTTGAAAGGCGTCCTTCACAAAACCGACGTTATCCCATGACGGCTTCGCTTCGCTATCACTCACGCACGCCGCTGGGGCCAGCATGCGCTGGTATCCGCTGTCATTTCGGAACTTCTCGTTGCTTCTCGCGACTCTCTTCTCGCGTTTCTTTCTTTTTTGCTTTCTTTTTTCCCCCTCCGCACGCGCTTGCGTGCTATGGTTCCTCTCTTATCGCCGCCGTTCGAAGGTCGACCCTTTCAGAGCACCCGCTTGAGGAGTGTCGCGTTTTTAAAGACGATAGTCTTTCTTGGGACACCTAGACGGAAAAATTTTGGTCTGTCTGTCTGTTTGTCTGTTTGTCGGCACGTCACACGATTCAGCTCGCTGGCCAAACTTTAACCACTTGCCTTACGACCTCCAATCTTGACCAAGAAGCATGTGTTCATACGGGTGAGCGTGGGCAATTAAAAATCAAATATTACGCATACCTGAGGCACAACATCAATACCTTAGTACTATTCACAGTGTTCCTTTAAAACAAAATCTATAGATACGTAATTATAAAGATCCTAGTGTTTATTACGCGGCGCTGCTGTGTACAAAACAAGTCTCCGCCCAGTGATTTAACTTCGACGCTGTGGCTGGCTGTGGTCTACACGGTAGCGCCATCTACAGCGCTACCGGGGAACATCAACACAAGCCGATGTTCCCCGGTAGCGCTGTAGATGGCGTCCTCTTCTGTTTTATCAATGCCAGCCAGATGCGGCTGATTCATCGTAGAAGAGCGCTGTCTCAGGCAAGGCAAATCATATATGGCCGCTTGATGAAATACGACCCACTCTACAAGACATGATCAGAGAACGCAGAGAAGAGACCGACGACCAAATTTCAGCGGAGAAACGCCGGCGTCCGTCTAAGCGCGCCCGGAAAACGTCCGAAAAACGAGCCCAGCGGCTAGCCCAGCTATTAAATTGTGGTACTCATGCCGCTCATGCAGTGCAGTCGGCACAAGACTATCGTCTTTCGACGACATTTGCAGCGAAGCACGCAGATACGCGGCCAATTTTTTCTTTCGTTTCTCTTTATTATTTTTTTTTTCACCGGGTTTTTTCAACACCGCATCTTATTCCGTGCGTTGAGGCACGCTGCCTGTGCCCAATTCGTCATCCAAAAGGGTATACTGAGTGTGCATGCGGTGCCGATAGGCCACATCGAGGGTGTACACGCTCCTACTTTTAGTTTAACTTCGATTTGATGGTAAAACAACATAAGCGAAGTCATTCTGTGGTCGAAATTCATCGTGAACCCGAGACCAGCGGTAGTGTGCATTCCGTACAACAATGTGCATCAGTCGACGAGACCAAGAAATCATTGATTAGCACGTTCATGAATTTATTAAGCACTTTGAGAAACACTCCTTTCGCCCGCGCAGTTGCATACATGCACGCCAGCACTGAAGGCACTATAGCTTCGGATAAAATAAAGGGAAGATATGCCCGAGAAAGTGAAATAGGAGTTTTCTGTCCTTGAACTCCATTTGACAAAATGGCGTCAGATCCTGAATTTACCTCCTTTCTTCCACCTTTTATCCCCATAATTTCTCAAGGAAATAAAATTGAGGACGCAGAACTTTATTACACCGATCTTAATACTCCCTAAGGGAGTACGGTCCCAAATGAAGGTAGTATTAAGCCCTTAAAACGCCCAATTCGGCTAGTTTGCGTTTACAGTGTGGCATTGCTTTGGAGGTCGAACGGAGGTGTCGCTTGGGGCGTTGAGAGGCGGGTAGCACACGCAAGGTAAAAAGTAATACTTAAAAAAATATCTGAAGAGTAAAAGTTAGTTAAACGCCTCGTTCAGGAGTTTGATAGATCAACATTTTGTTTCCCGATGACTTCGGATAACCGGTTATTTTTAAAGAAATACGCGTGTTTCTGCAATAATGAAGTGCCTGAAAACACAGAGTAACTGCGTCTTTTTTGTCGTTTCTAGAAGACATATGAGTAGTATGGGAACGCAATTTACCCTATGTCCATCATTATTGTTCATCGTAGTTTGGATTTTTACTGGCTAAGCTCAGTTTCAAGGTATGACTTTTCGCCACAGCTTGTCACAATACACGCAATCAAATCACGTTCAACACATTCAACATCATTGTCATCATCATCACTGTTTTGGGGGACATTGCATTCTAGTGGCACCACTTCTATTTCATCACCATCGGTTCTTTCCGCCATCATCGGTTGGTTCGTTATCATGTTCGACGCTTTGATCATCAACACGATAAAAGCCCATCGAAGGCGCATTTGCTCTACGATAGCTCTCTAAAACGTCATCATCATCGTTATCATCCTTACCCTCATTGATTCACTTCGATCGGTCATGTTCCTTGTATCAACTTGTTATGAGGACCGCCTCGGCCTGATGACTACAAACACGCACTCCTTAGCGACAATTCAAAAAATTTTGGCTACTTAAATTTGTAGAGTCATAAAAACACGTCGAGGCTTCACTTTTTGCGGATAAAACCAAATATTTCGATAAGACATCTTAGGTGAGCTATCCTCGCAGGGGCGTCCCCAAGAGCAGGCGTTTGGTGATTGGCGTCTCCATGGAAACACACACAACCACACACAACCACACACACACACACACACACACACACACACACACACACACACACACACACACACACACACACACACACACACACACACACACACACACACACACACACACACACACACACACACACACACACACACACACACACACACACACACACACACACACACACACATACACACACACACACACGCACGTCAGGACCAAAAATGGCTTTTAAAAGTCCCATAGGGAGTTTCTAACCACGTGACAGGCACGTCACAACCAAAAATACTTTCTAAAACTCCCACAGGGAGTTTCTAACCACGTGACCTGAAACTCCGTGGGGGCTTTAACAAGATCATGTCGTTCATAAAGTCCGTCATTAAGCAAGGGGCGTTTTAAGACGACATGTGCCGACTTCACTCCGCTGCCAATGAGTAAATAATTGGGGCATGGGAGTATTGGAGGCTCATATGCTGGAAAAGCTCCCATCTCGGCTAATTGTTGCTTACAGTGTAGAGTGAATTGAAGACGCACTTCCACATGCGAGGCGCAATGAAATGTGCTATGCGGCAGAGGCGCTGTATGGTACGTACGAAAACCAGATCATTCTCGGGCACTTGCTTTTGAGATGCGAAGCATCTTATGCTCGGGGCTTTGTCCGTCCCTCCCGCGTCCCCCGTCCCGCGTCCGGCCACTTTCATGAAGTAGGGAAGCACCGATTATGCAAACCAGAACACTGTAGTAATATGAAGGCCGTCAACCACTACTACAGTCATCAGAGTCATGGCCGAGACCACAGAGAGGCTGCTTAGCAATGGCTAGGCGTGGTGTCTGTCGCCCAGTTGACCCCATTCCTTTATCATGCTTGCATGTGTTTGGAGGGGGGCTTAGTTCGTCCCTCCTTCCCGCGTCCCACACCACCACAACGCATGCGCGTCCTCTCCTCCTCTCTCTCCTAATGCTCACCCCTTTCTCTCCTCTAGGAATCCTCTACTTTACGCAGCGGTCCCCGCGTCCCACACCCCCCACAGCGCATGCGCGTCTCCTCCCCCTATCCTCTCCTACGCTCACTCCCTTTCTCTACTCTAGGAATCATCTACTCTACGGAGCGGCGCCCGTGTGCCACATCCCCGCAGCGCATGCGCGTCCTCTCCCCCCTCTCTCCTCTAGGAATCCTCTACTCTACGGAGACGTCGACCCCGAAACAGAGTTCACTATAGCACTGCTAAACAGCCGGTCCCTCAACACACACGCCAAAGACATCGAACGTGATCGCGTCCTAACCAAAGCGGACGTCCTGTGTCTCACAGAAACGTGGAACGCCCCAATATCAACGGCTACGAAGCGATCGTGTGTACTAAAGAGGCAGGACATCCTGCCGGTGGTGTCGCCATATACGTCAAACGCCATCTCCACGCAAAAGCCTTAGATCTACAACCTACCGGCGAAGAAAACAAAGGAGAGCACTCGACCGTTACAATCTGCTTTGACAACCACAACATCATAGTCATGGCAATGTATCTCGCACCCAACATCTTCAGAGAGAACATCGAACGTTACCTAGAGAAGGCAATGGCACAGTACACACAGACATACAGCCACACGCCCTTCGTGCTTGCGGGTAACTTCAACGTGGATATAACCACGAACGACTGGCTCGTCCCCCACATGATAGACGTGTACTCGTTGCGACGCATTTCCGACGACAACATACAACTGACAACCATAAGGGGAACGTGCATAGACCACCTCATCTTCGCAAACTTCACAATGAAAACTCTTCAAAAGCAACCCCTGACGCTATACTTCACCGATCACAAGGCCGTCGTCTTCAAAGCGCCCCCGTGCACCGACGCAAGGAATCGCGCACGTTCCCTAAATAAACACGCAACCACCGCATTCTCCGTCTTCTCTCATACATTCTCATTTATCCTCTCAATTAAATTCCCGCTCAAGCTATCCATCTCTCCGCTGCTGCGCATCCTCACATGCTTCCCTTTAGCGGGAGATGGTGAATTTTTTTATGAGACCGATTCTGACAGATGTTCATAAGGTTAACAAGGTATTCGAGGCCAAAGTTATGGATCAAAGCTGCTGAAAGACCTCATGGCTTTGCTTTCGAGCTTGGTTCGAAAAGTTGTAATTCTGACAGAGACGATGCACGTTCTGGCGTCCAGACTTGAGCACCACTTGAACACCAAGCCATATCTGGGCCACCTGTTTGCGACGTAGTTGACAACATGAATGCTGAGAAGACCAACGGGTTCTCTCTCGCAGATGAAGCTGTGCAGCGGGAAGGCTACACAAGGTTTATCACCACGCTAGTAGATTTAATCTGACAGCGACTTCCTGACAACATCACAGTTCTCCTGTAGACACCACTTTTGTCGCTCGAAAACACTTTGTGCGTCATGCAGCAGCCAGTGATTCCTCTGCTGGAAGCAATGGCAGTGCCCCCTGAAACAATTGAAAAAAATTCAAGACCTAAGACCGGTGGAATAAAAATCGCCCTCTTTAACTGGGAGCTAATGTCGTCCAGTCGCTATGGTGTGACGTTCGCTCCCATAACGACGCCTGTGGCAAAAACCCGTCCGCCGAGTTAGCCGGATGGGCCATGTCGATGCTGGTGCTGCCCAACTCAAATTCCGAATAAGAGAGGACGTTTAGTCATGTTAACATAGTAACATACAAGCTGAGGAACAAGCTGTAGCCAGAAACAACAAACGCCATCCTCGTCGTAAGAGTGGGGGCTGAAGCGACACAAGAAGTGCTGTTATTGCGATAGCAATTATATGGACACTCTCGGCTGATTTTCGCCGTCGCCGTCTGCATGTCGACGCCGTCATTCCAGACCACCTTACGGGGGTTTGAACCAGCGACCCCTCGCTCCGCAGCCTGCTAGCCAACACAGCCACACGTCATGCTCGTGCCAGCGATATAACGGCGAGCTATTCATATGCACCATTTGCCGCTCGCGGTACGCAGATCTCGGAACAGCTTGAGCGTGTTTTCTATCCACGACGCTTTTCCAGTTTCTTTCAAATTGAAAACTGCCCTTGAGATGCGCACGAAAACGTGGCTTCCTTCTGTACCACTCATGATGTAGAATGAAACAAAAGAACACCGGGCACGCGTCAGACGTTACCGCGTGGCAGGAGACGCAGAGGGGTCATTCCACGTGCCGCACTTTAAAAGAAAAAAATTACACCATCTCCCGCTAAAGGGAACCATGTGTAGATGTGAAGGAGCGGGCGCTAACGCTTACACTGGCGGTGGCGTTGACGCTGGCGCTCATCGCAGCGTTGCGCAGGAGAGAAAACTGGGGAGGCGCAAAGCAGGCAGTGATGGAGCAGTGTTTCCTACTGGAACATGCCAATCGCTGCTAATGGGCAATGAGAGACAGAAGACTCCGACTGGACACAGAGACCCCCACTCCGCTTTTAGTTAACGCGCACGCTGCGAATTTTTATTGTTCAACAACGCACAGGAGAAATCTTCCACCGGCACCACCTTGGAGGTCAAGATCCATTGCCATATATACGGGATGGCCAGTGAACGGTTGTGCAGCGCGAGCAGTCGGTTTTTTCAACCAAGAAACTCGCTAGCAGACGCTGCCTGCGTCGGCGTCGCGAGGCGAGAGAGGGGGGAAGCGGAGGAGAGGAGAGAGAGGGGGGTGACACGCATGCGCAGTGGGGAGTGTGAACGCCGTGGGCAGGGATGCGTAGAGGAGAGAGGGGGGGAGCGTAGGAGAGGAGAGAGGGGGGACGCGCATGCGCAGGGGGGAGTTAGACGCCGCGGGCAGGGATGGAGAGAGGGGGGGAGTGTAAGAGGGGGAGAGAGGGAAGGGAGGCGCATGCGCAGTGAGGGGGGTGGTTGCCGTGGGGAGGGATGCCTAGAGGAGAGAGAGGGGGGAGAGGAGGTTTTTATTTTTATTTTTTTCTTTAACTGTTTGCGCATGCGCAGTAAGGGTGGGCACGCGGCACACTACCACCACCACCCCCCACCACCACCGGATTAAGCTTCGCCATGAGATGCTTCACATCTAAAAGAAGTATCAAACAGCGTCGGAAAGTCATATTATTATATAATCAATCCTTGGCCAATCCCCCCTGAGTGGGTATGAGCCATGTCAGAGGCAACAGCAACAACAGTGTCGGCTTCTGCATTTGTGGACACTCACAGCGCGTCGCTCAAATACAAATACGTAACAACTGCGGCAGTTGTTAGTTCACGCTTGTCCAGTGTATACCTATGCGTCCTTTTCGAGCGTCCTCGTTTGTGCTGCGGCGGCGCGTTGCAAGTATCGAGCTTAGGGAGCCTACATGAAGGCTCCCTAATCGAGCTGCTTGTCGTTCTTCGTGTGACAAACTAATTTCTTGCTATCGCATTCATTGCTTCGCCCTAGTGGCGAAACTGTGACTTTTTCAGTGAACCGTGAGATATTATTTTCTTCATCAGTATGAAAATTTATAACTTTTAGCCTCATCTGTAAGGAATTTGACGACAACCGCAGCACTCTAGTGTTCTAGTTACACTGTTTGGAAGGCTCTTTATTGTGGTATTTCAGATCTCATAGTTTTGGGTAATCTTAATTATGATCAAGCTTCTAATCGTTCAAAATTTCATAGCCTTTTACAGAAAATACGTCTTAGCGGGAAATTTAGAGGATGTGCTTTACAATCTACCGGAATTTGGCAGATTTTTTTATGGCTTTTTAGCGGATTTTTGACGGCCAGCCATGGTAGCATCGGTCGTTAACCAACCCTCGCGCTTGGCGTGAAAAACATCTTGGAATGAGTCGGACGCCTCCCATAAATACACAGCCGAAAGAATTTCTTGAAACGGTAATGTAGGGCCGGAGATACAGCGATCGCAATATTTGCATGATGCAATCCTTCTCAACTCGCTTCATTCTGCTGGAGCGGGCCGCGGCGTTCGCGGGCCCAGCCCAGTGCATTACGTCACCGCACCTAAATGTTCTGTGGTTTCCTTTCCGCGTAACATGGCGGTGCTGGCAGCTACTGCTGGCAACTCATAGTTCCGGTCGGCTGCTTCTCGTCGCTTCTTGCTGCGCTGTAACTGCTGTAGCTGTGCGGTCGGGCGCGGTGTCTTCACTCGGAAGAACTGCATGGCGCTTCGAGCGCGCGCCGGTGAAGTAACCGCAAGTCACCGTTTTGTCATGGAAGCGAGCGTGCGACCACTCGTTTGCTGTTGGCGGGCCAGCGTTTCTTTTCTTCACTTTGAAACAATGCCTGCGTGTAGCGCTGTAAACTGCTCAAGCTGACTGGGAAGATCATCATCTAATTTTCTTCCTCGAAGGTTTGCGTCTATTTGTAGTTCAGTAAGCATGTACCAACTAGCCCAACAAAAAGTTTTATCAAGGAAGACGTTTCACGAGAAGACAACCCGAAATCATGTCAAATTTTGCTCGTTTTACTAGGAAATAAGCAGTGAGGTATGATTGGGAATCGCCTGGATTTTTGTTAGCTCCCATACAAATGAACTCGAAGGGCAGGCTGAGCGTAATCCTTCGCTCTCACCACATGTTGGTAATATGGGTGGCTACATGGCAGGCTTTCTGTGTCTCATTCTGCGGCGGCGCATCCCCTGTGCGAGGTGTCTCTGGTGTAGCATCAACAGCATCTACGTCGCATAAATCGGCAGATACGCTCACGTTTCCTATCCAGCGCAGGTGCTAGGATACACGCACTCATTACGCGCTACCCTATTATAAAACGCAGTGGTGTTGTCCCAGTGCCATATATAATTATTTGACAAGTGTGGCGCAGGGTACTTGGAGGCTGGCACACTGCACGACGCATGCTTGACGCTGGAGCGCGGCACACCCGTTTTGGACTGGAATCGGGCTTTTAAACTGCTTTTTAAAAAATTCTGGCCAGGGCCAGATCGTAATTCTGGCTAAAACACAAGCACTGCGACAAAAAAAACCATGAGTAAAAAAAACAATTTTTGAGTCAGCGAAGCTTGCACCCAGCCCGTCGACGCACACTGCAATGTGAAGCGGACACGCTACTCGCTACACTATACTTCAAAGACCGATAGTGTAGATTTTACTTTATACCTCATTCCAGTGGCCTGTAGTGCCATCACCTTGTTTATAAATGAACATTTCTGTCTCTCAGTGCTCGCAACAACCTAACAGAAGATGTGCTACCCAGGATAAGAACGTCCATCTGGCAAGTTTTGTCGAAAAAAATTGGGGGACCCTTAATCTTCGCCATTAAGAGTTGAACGAGATAGCGATATCCCGTCCCTACTGCATACTTAAATCACTTAGTGCATACTATGTAATGAGTAGAATGGTTTAAACCAGGAGAAATTATGCGCAGCAAATGTGGGAAATGTTTTCGAACTTGCTATGCGCCCACTACGTTGTGTTAAGGGAATACGCGCAGTAAGGTGTGTGCCGTTTGTAATGGGTGGCTGGCTTTAAACTATGGAATCGTTATGATAGTCACATATTCTGACGCCCGATGGCAATTTACGCTTGTACCACGCAATATTCCTGGGATATTACATGTTATATTGCGACGCCTATATAAAGGACGCTTGCGTTTGCGAAGCATGGAAGTTATTTTCACTGCATTTCCAAGCAGAGGAAGTTATTTTCACAGTATATCCAAGCAGAGTTGACATGGTGCCACACAATATTCTGTTTAGGCTAATTTAATACGTTGGTCTGGGTTCGGTCATGTGTAAAGGCATTAGAATGGCATACAAAAGCTCAACTACAAATTTAATTGTTAATGGAGAACTTTCACAGCGCATACAAGTCCTTTCCTCTGTGCGCCAGGGGTGTCCGTTAAGCCCTTAACTTTTTGCTTTATTTTTAGAACCACTTTGTAGGAAAGTTATGAGCAGCACTGAAATTAATGGGTTTAGGTTACAGGCTTGTGAAGTGCGTGTTTTGGCATACGCCGACGATATTGCCTTTTTTGCTGTTGATAGAGAGAGCGTCAATTCGTTGTTGAGAATAACTGAAAGGTTTTGCGACGCAAGCGGCAGTTCGATGAATAAAGATAAAAGCGTGGGTTTGTGGCACGGCAGCTGGGATCTTACGCCCGCTACTTTTGGAAATATCCAGTGGCTCACTACACCTAGCCGTTATCTCGGGGTACCATTGGACAGATATAAAGACAGCGAATCGCTTTGGCTTGACAAGACAGAGGAACTGCGGGCGACTGCTGAAACATGGGGTGGACGAGAATTATCAATTTTCTCTCGGTCCGCAATATGTAACGTTTTCCTGGCCGCTAAAATTATGTACCTTTTGCAAGCACTTAGTTGTACGCGTAAAAACATTAAAAAAAATTCACAGGGTATTCGCTACTTTCATCTGGAACTCTACATGGGAGTGCACATCAAGAACAAATTTGTTTCGTCGAGTTAAAAAAGGAGGGCTTTCTTTATGTCATCTCTTTCTCAACCAAGTAGTATCCCGTTTTTTGCTGATAAGAGATCAAAGAGATGCTTTTCTACGCTGTTTATTTCAAACAATGTTATTCCATCACATGCCTGACTTCTTTGTGTCGTCACAGAGGGGGAGCGACACTCCTTGTCGCCGTTCCTCCGCGAAGTTGTGTTGTATCGATTCCTAAGGGCAAGATTTTCTATGAATTACTTATGTAACCTGAAAAGAAGGCGCCTTAGGAAGGATCTCATTGACAGCGTGTTCCCTGTACCTGTTTATAGGTTAATGTTTTTAAAAGCACCTGGCCAAGACGTTCTAAAACGAGTTAAGAACATGTGGATACCGCCTAACGCAAAGACTTTCTTTTTCAAGCTACATACAGGAACCCTGCCTGTGAAAACGTGGCTGGAAGACAGAGGAATTTATGTACCATGGGGAAATATCTGTTTTCTTTGTAATAAGCCAGAAACAATTGAGCATGTATTTATTGACTGTAATAATGCCATATTCTTTTGGGACATATTGCAGAGGACCTTGAAGATAGACTTACCTCTTAATCCACACGGAATTCGCTTTTTGCCCTTTGAAAGTTCTGTACAGCATTTGGATGTAATCTTTTTACTTGGTCTACATTCGGTATGGCGCAGCATGTTAGCTTATAGACACTGTGATGCTAAAGTACCATCTGTTCATGAGTGTTTCGTGGAAATTCTTGCCAAAGTACGTGATGTGTATAAGACGACTGACTGCGATGAAGACGTGATATCTTTGCGTGAGGTATTAACGCACATGGAACGGGTATGATGTATGATTGGTAGACTATCTTGACCTGTTGTCAAGAAGGCAATAAAGGAAAAAAAAAAGAAAAAAAAGAGGCATGGCTGTGTAGTAGAACACCTGCTTGCCACGCAGACGACCTGGGTTCTATCCTCACTAGGACCCGAAAATGTTTATTATTTATTTTATTTGCATCTTTCTCGATTTTTCGGTCACGGACAAGATGATGATTTTTCGCTCACAACCAACGACGCCGATGCCGACGCCGACGCCGTAATTTCTGCGAAACGAGCTCTTTAACGCTATCTCGTTAAAAACATGTTAGCGCAACCGCAGACGTGAGCTGTAATCAACTTCCAAGCAAGCTTCCATGCGCGCTCTCTAGAACGTACGCGTGTGCGCTGAGTTCTGCAGACGACAACTGGCCTGTACCGGAAGTGAGTAATCTTTTTTGAAAACTCGAAACGAGTACCGGAAGTACTCGTTTCTCCCGCTAAAGGGAACCATGTGTAGATGTGAAGCAGCGGGCGCTAACGCTTACACTGGCGGCGGCGTTGACGCTGGCGCTCATCACACCGTTGCGCAGGAGAGAAAACTGGGGAGGCGCAAAGCAGGCAGTGATGGAGCAGTTTTTCCTACTAGAACATGCCAATCGCTGCTAATGGGCAATGAGAGACAGAAGACTCCGACTGGACACAGAGACCCGCACTCCGCTTTTAGTTAACGCGCACGCTGCGAATTTTTATTGTTCAACAGCGCACAGGAGAAATCTCCCACCGGCACCACTTTGGAGGTCAAGATCCATTGCTATATATACGGGATGGCCAGTGAATGGTTGTGCAGCGCGAGCAGTCGGTTTTTTCAACCAAGAAACTCGCTAACAGACGCTGCCTGCGTCGGCGTCGCGAGGCGAGAGAGGGAGGAGCGTAGGAGAGGAGAGAGTGGGGGTGACACGCATGCGCAGTGGGAGTGTGAACGCCCTGGGCAGGGATGCGTAGAGGAGAGAGGGGGGGGAGCGTAGGAGAGGAGAGAGAGGGGGGACGCGCATGCGCAGGGGGGAGTTAGACGCCGCGGGCAGGGATGGAGAGAGGGGGGAGTGTAAGAGGGAGAGAGGAAGGGAGGCGCATGCGCAGTGTGGGTGTGGTTGCCGCGGGGAGGGGTGCCTAGAGGAGAGAGAGGGGGAGAGGAGGTTTTTTATTTTTTTTAACTGTTTGCGCATGCGCAGTAAGGGTGGGCACGCGGCACACCACCACCACCACCACCACCTGATTAAGCTTCGCCATAAGATGCTTCACATCTAAAAGAAGTATCAGCGTCGGAAAGTCATATTATTATATAATCAATCCTTGGCTAATCCCCCCTGAGTGGGTATGAGCCATGTCAGAGGCAACAGCAACAACAGTGTCGGCTTCTGCATTTGTGGACACTCACAGCGCGTCGCTCAAATACAAATACGTAACAACTGCGACAGTTGTTAGTTCACGCTTGTCCTGTGTATACCTATGCGTCCTTTTCGAGCGTCCTCGTTTGTGCTACGGCGGCGCGTTCCAAGTATCGAGCTGCTTGTCGTTCTTCGTGTGACAAACTAATTTCTTGCTGTCGCATTCATTGCTTCGCCCTAGTGGCGAAACTGTGACTTTTTTCTACAAGCCCGAGGGGTGCTTTATGACCCCTTTAACGGTATGAGGACGGCACCATAGCAGGTATCCAGCGTTGT
>JALIZH010026782.1:0-27522 GCA_030522465.1 Rhipicephalus appendiculatus
AGCCTGCCAGCCATTTGCCATGACAGGCTGCGTCCGCAAAGCTGGTGCGGACGCTCAAATAAATCTGTTCAATGTCTCATGCTCACGTCCGTCCGTCCGTCCCTCCGTCCGTGCCCTGGCACAGTGCCAGGTGGACGCCGGGGCGCGCCAACGGACGCCGGTCGCGTCGGACTCCACAGAGCTCGCGCTTTGCTTGCGTAGCATCGCTGTGCCCAGCGTGTCCAAATATGCAAGAAGGGAGACGCGCGCATCGCGTTCCATTCTGATCGACCCCGTCTCAATGGGCACAGGCGTTCGCCGAACACACTTCGGAATTTACAAAGTGCGCTTCAATTTTTGTTTCTTTCCTGCGCAGCGCTAATCAGGCTGGTTTCTGCCGTGTGCTCGCTCTACTCGCCCAACGCGTGAGCGTAGACGCTATTGCGACGCCGAGCAGCCGAAGCGACGCAGATGAATACATCGTGAAATGTGCTGGCGCTTCGTTTTGGCTAAGTAGCCCCGTAGCTTCCACAGTGCCGCAGCGAGCTTGTGAGAAGGACTATGGAATCAAACATCTGTTTACTGACGAAGTATATGTAAGCAGATGTTTCATTCCATGGTCCTTATCACAAGCTGGCTGCAGCACTGTGGAAGCTACTGGGCTACTTAGCCAAAACGAAGCGCGAGCACATTTCACGATGTATTCATCTGCGTCGCTTCGGCTGCTCGGCGTCGCAATAGCGTCTAAGCTCACGCGTTGGGCGAGTAGAGCGAGCACACGGCAGAAACCAGCCTTATTAGCGCTGCGCAGGAAAGAAACAAAAAATTTAAGCGCACTTTGTAAATTCCAAAGTGTGTTCGGCGAACGCCTGTGCCCATTGAGACGGGGTCGATCAGAATGGAACGCGATGCGCGCGTCACCCCGGCTGCCTGACCGGGGTCTCACCAGGAGGGAGAGGTCCCTGCTACTGCGTCTACGCATCGGCTGCTCCTGGCCTGCGACCCGGAGTCATCGGCTTGGCAGAGCCTCGTCCCCTGCGTGCATTGCGTGCGGGGCGGACGAAACCATTGAGCACCTGTTGTGTGTATGCCCCGCGCTTCCACCACAACGAGCCACCTTGCTCGCCACACTCCGTCGCCAGGGTCTACCCGCGGCTACACAGAGGGACCTCCTCTTCCCTGCACGGTACCACACCCAGGTCTTCAAGGCGGTTCTTCGCTTCCTTGAGGACACTGGACTGGACAACCGGCTGTAATAGCCGCCGGCCACGTCCTCGGTCGTGGACGCCATTTCTCTCTTTTCTCTCTCTCTTCTTCTCCTCTCTTTTCCAACATCTTTAATGCCCTCTCCCCATTCCCCTCCAGGCGCTGAGCCGTGCTCGATCCCAACTAGGGCTGCAGAAATTGCGTCTTTTCCTTTCCTCACTCTCTCCTCCTCGTCAGAGAGCTGTTTGCTCGCAATCGTCCACAGCGCTTGTGAAACACTGCGTTTCGCGCAAGCCTGAGTCAATATTCTTGAACAGAAAACAATTTTTTGGAAGGACGTACGTTGTCCTGGTGATGGCAGCACCAAGTGCTTGGGGCAAATCCGCTCCCCTTCCTGTCCATTGGAGGTTCGGCCAACGACGAACGAGGGCTTTTCCCAGACTCTGCAAAGTACATAGCGTCGCAATTGTTCACATTGATCGCTCTCTCTTTCATCCATTTCCTAAAAAACCTAGACGCAAACGTATTCCCATTTCTTTGATTTATTCTGACGAGCGGGCAGCGATATATGCCGCTGGCGTCACTCTTGTACACGGTGTAACAATATACATAGAGAGGTGCTGACACTCTCCCCGCAGCGCGTTGAAATGCACAATACTCGCGCGTCCAGATTATGTTCGGGCCGTTATCAGTTATCTTGCAGCTTAGTCTGTGCCTTCTTAGATGGCGCTACGAAAAGTAGGATCAGTCGTATCGGCAGCAACACTAGAGCTGCTGTTTCTACGTCTTTTTGCTGACATGTGTGGCCAGGCTGTTTTGAAGCCATGCTTTTTTGTTCGCGTGCGTTTTACGCTCTTCTATCGACGAAGGTGGCATAGAATTGCTGAGAGGTGTCTCATATGGGTAGAGTGTGTTTTGTACCGAACTGCCGTTCTGGCTATCGGACTTGTGTGGAGCGTGTCCCTCTCTTCAAAGTGCCGCCCGACTGTGATCGCGCTGAGCAGTGGCGCCGTGCAATCCCGAGGGCAGACCGAACTCTAATGCCTACTGACCAATGTCTGCGCTAAGCATTTTTTTCAAAGGACACAATTACAACCGCATATCACGCAGATTTTAAGGGAAGGATGCTACTTGACGATTCAAAGAAGCATGTTTTATCTATGAATACTATTCCACCCAATTTCCGAACTCTTCTAGCACCCCACACGGCCAAGTATACCTAGGAAAGCCACCCCGGTAGAGAGAACCTCTTGTGCAAGCGACCAAACGATGTCGTCAGGAAGTCGGCAACGTCGATGCGACGCATAGGCCGTGCACAGGGTCTTCACCATCAGGGGGGGTGGGCACATTAATCGCAGTCCCCCCCTTACTATACTCTGTTTCACCACTACCGTTCAGCACTGCCAAAGCTACGGGTGTAAACAAGCCACACGCTTGCGCAGGAAAACATAGATCCAGATATAATTGCCTTGCAGTTGGCAAGGTTGGGACATTTGCCCTTGTTTAGCATCTGCTTCGGCACATCAATAAGTAATTTGTTCATTCTTCATCGCATTTACGTCGTATTTCTTTAATTGTTGTATCAGTAACCGTCGGTAACTGTGGTTAAAAATCAACATGGCAGCACCCATGCAGACGCGACCACCCGCTTCGATCCGAACTTGCCCTTGAGGCTCGCCCAAAGCGCTCGCAGCAACAAATGAATGATGTAATGAGCTATCGCTTTGCGCCATCTCACGATCAGGACAAAGCATCAGGTACGCTCTGTCGTTATTGGCGAGATAAGATATTGCTTTAACCACCCCTTCTAAGCCTAACGCGCCGGGAATTTGACAGCGGTTTATGGAAATAGCGCAGTGTAGTCAAGAATGCATTGCTGCTGAAGCTCCAAGACTTAAATCTAAAGCAAATATAAGCGTCCGTTTGGAAGCAGCAGTCTGGATGAGTGCAGCCATGTTCTATTTTTTTTTCGGCTCTTCCGTCTGCTCGCTGAACGTATGCGCGCAGACGCCAGGGGGATGCTAGCAGACGACGCGGCGCGGATGAATACATGTGGAGGGGCTAATCGCCCTTCCTATTGGCTAAGGGGGCCTTGTAGCCTCCACAGTGCTGAAGGGAACTTCTGAAACAGAGTATAAGTCAAAGTATGGGCAAAAATTTTGCGACCTCCCCCCCCCCCTTTAGGTTACTAAGGAGGGCGACCACACCACGTGCCCTCTCCCCCCTTCTCGTGCGCACGCCTATGATGCCACGCATCAATGTTGCCGCATCGATGTTAATAATATAACAATATACAATAATATATATGACTTAAAGATACCCAAAATGTTATCCCAATAGAGGGATAATAATGATTACCGAGGGTTTACGCTCTAAAGCTACGACGTGATTACGAGAGACGTCATTGTGAGGGCTCCTGACTAATTTTGACCACTCGGGGTTATTTAACATGCACCTACGATCTAAGCACACGGGTCTTCTTTGAATGTCGCCGCCACCGAAATTGGGCCGCCGTGGCCTGGAAATATTTTGATGGAAGGATAGCACGCTGGCTAACGTTTTTTAAAATTATTATTATTATTTTTTTTTTGCATGGATGAATGCCTTGAACAGACGAAACTATAAGTGCGCGCAAGCGGAACTCGATGGGGTTTCAGTGCTGCCCGATCGATCCGTTTTCAGGACATTCACACTCTGCACGAGGCATTTTCACGTAAACGACTCCTCAAAACTGGTACACTTTTGATTTTAATCTGAAATAACAAATTTCCTTCGCGCTTTGTGGTGTTACTGACGCCACTACGAGCGAAAACTTGGGGAGGCAGATAAATTTCAAGTCGCCAGCACCGCTTCGCTGGGTCCCGTTGGCCGCGGCGCCATCTAACGGCTCGCAGCAGAGTGCGCCCGGGAGACCGAACATTTTGTGGCCGCTCAGGCCGTGCTCTTGTATAAACGTTTTGAATCAGCGAAGAACGAATAGTAAATATCACGGAAGTGTTTGCTTTTTTATTTTCATTTCTTGTTCTTACTGCGCCACCTGCTGTTGTTTGTACGCTGTTACAGCTATTTACAGTCCGCCTCGGTGGAATAGTGGCTACGGTGCTCGGCTGCTGACCCGAAGGTCGCGGGTTCGATCCCGGCCGTGGCGGTCACATTTCGATGGAGGCGAAATGGTAGAGCCCCGTGTACTGTGCGATGTCAGTGCACGTTAAAGAACACCAGATGGTCCAAATTTCCGGAGCCCTCCACTACGGCGTCTCTCATAATCATATCGTGGTTTTGGGACGTAAAACCCCAGATATTATTATTATTATTATTATACAGCTATTTACAGCCACGAGACAATAATAAGGCATAGTGAAGTATTTATCGGTGATTTCACTTGCGCAATACCCAAAGCTCGAAAAATATTAATTTTACAATGTGGGGAGCCATGTTTCAGCTGTTATTTGTAACTGTTTCGCGTGAACACACTGCATAATTCGCATAGCAGCAGGATACCACCATGCGGTTCCAAGCTAATACATTCCATCATGCTTGACCAGCATGCATCATTTAATGGCATCTTCGGCTGGCGGCACTGGTGGCGTTTTCTGTGCGGTGCCGCACGTTCGGCTGGGCCGGCCACGACACTGGTGCACACCAACGCGCCACCGCGAAGGTCGGCGGTGGAGAGTGGTGCGACCCCGTCGTGCAGAGCGCTCTAGCAGACGACAATGCGGCAGCAGACGACGTAGCAGGAAGGCGGCCCAGTTCACACGGCATTTTCCGCAAACGGTCAGGATGTATCCCGCCTCTTGCACATTGCTAAATTTGCTCCTAGAATCTAGTAGTTCATCGGAAAGGGAAGACGAAACAACCATCGCTACCATCGAAGAGCATCGACGAGAGCAGCCAAAGGTGGACAGTGTGGCATCATACGATAAGAAAGAGGTACAAAACAGTTAGGTCGGGTTCGACGTTTGATGCTGTAACGTTTGCTTTTGTTGTTTCTTTTCAGTTCAGAAGACACTTCACACTCGGTCGCCATACCTGCGAAATTGCATAGGTCCTTTTTTGCATAGGTCCTTCAACGCGTCCTCAACCAGGAAAATATGTCAGGACTTTCTTTGATTCTAAGCAATTCATTGATATGATTCGTGCGATTGACTGGGCTGACGTGCTTGAAGAACAATGCGGAAATAAAGCTTTTGAAGGTTTCTTTGCAAGAATATCAGAATGTTCCATTTCATGCACAAGAATCACAACTATGACGCGATGGTTTAGCTCACCAAGAAAGCCTTGGATTAGTGATTCTTTATTACGGTCTATTAAAAAAAGAGATAATCTTCGTAGGAAACTTAAAGCCCAGCCACTTAATAATACGTTGCGGTCGCGCTACAACACGTATTCGAATGTTCTAACAGCCACTTTGAAAGATGCCAAGCGTAAATACTACGAAAATAAAACAAGGAAAAACGGAAGCGACACTAGACGGAACTGGCAGGTAATTAAGGAATTCTTGAACATTAGTACAACTAAAAATAGCATATTATGCGTAAACCACAATTCTTCTAATATTACTCACCTTCAAGATATTGCTAATGCTTTCAGTGATCATTTCAGTATTACAGGCGCCGATCAGCCTAACTCGGTGTTAGATAGTCTGCCGCGATGTTTTCATTCCTTTTACTTATTCCCAACAACGCCACACCCCCTCTTATACAGCAGAATTTTTCCGGAACAGATAGCGCCAAGGTGCAAACATTGCTCATATCCGGCGACACTCATACATATGGTATGGACGTGCACGCACTACAACACAGACAATACAAACACCCCAGAGTCGTGGGAGTCCCTCTTGCGTGCCTCCGAGCCAGAAGACCAACGCCGGCTCATCCAGCGCGCGGTGGAGGCTGCGGTATCCCAAGGGATCCCCGCCGACCTCCTCTGAAATAGCGCAACCAGTCTTCGTACTGGTCCCCTCCATCTTTTTTTTTTCTGTTCTGGGAGAAATAAAGATACCACCACCACCACCGCAAGAAGTGTGCAATATCATCAAATCTCTTAAAACAACTGGTCCAGGTCTTGATCTTATACACCCATCAAACATTAAGCTTGTGTCTAAAGAAATCTCACCTGCGTTAGCACATGTAATAAACAAATTATTCAAAGATGGGATCTTTCCTAATCGCCTCAAAATAGGTAAAGTTATTCCAGTCTTTAAAAAAGGTGACCATAAGTGCATGAGTAATTATCGTCCTATTTGCATTTTGTCTTTCTTTAGTAAAGTGATTGAAAAGCTAATATACAATCGTCTCAGTAAATACCTGTCCAAATTTAATCTTTTAACTCATGATCAATTTGGTTTTCGCGAGAATTTGTCTACTGAACTAGCGCTTATTACTTTTTGTGAAAGGGTTAAATTAGCCATCGACCAAGGTCTTTTAGTCGTGCTCTCTTTATTGACTTCACCAAGGCATTTGACTCCATCGACCATCGTATTCTTTTAAGCAAACTCGAATCTTACGGCATTTCTGGGCCACCTTTAGAATTAATTCGTGACTATTTAACCGACCGATCATACAGAGTCCAAATTGATGGTGTCCTCTCTAAATCAAAAATTATAAATATAGGCGTTCCTCAGGGATCAATACTTGGGCGACTTTTATTTCTCATATTCATCAATGATTTGCCACAAATACTAACACACGCACATTGTCTTCTTTATGCTGATGACACCACCATTTTCACATCCGATAAATGTTCTGGTGCATTGCAGAATAAACTTAACGCGGACCTAGCAAATGTTCATTCCTGGTGTGTAAAAAATAAGCTAATAATCAACCCATCTAAGACAACATTTATGATATTTCATTCCACAAAAACATTGCTCATTAATTCTATATCAGTTTCCTTAAATAATGATATAATTGCCAGATCCCCATCTACCAAATTTCTTGGTGTAGTTCTAGATGAGAACCTAAAGTTTCAATGCCATGCTCAATCACTTATTAAAAAAATCTCATTTGGTATTCACATCATCATAAAAACACGCCCTTACTTTGATCAAAACACTCTCATGTCTTTATATTACGCGTACATACACAGTCACATCTCATATTGCCTTTCATCTTGGGGTAACACATATGCCACACATGTTCATCATCTAGAAATTTTGCAAAAACAGGCATTACGACTAATTACATTTCAACCGCATACATCTCCCTCTACTCCCATATTCAGTTCCTTAAATGTTCTACCTTTGCGTATGTTGTTCAATCATAAGGTGTTATTACTAATGTTTCGTCTTATAAACACTGAACTCAGTATTCCGGGTTTTACTCACTCCAGCCTCATTAATAGCAATAATACAAGATTTTCACAACAACTTAATCTACTTCTTCCTAAAGTTAGAACAAATTATGGGAAATTTACCATTTCATTTTCAGGCGTTTCACTTTGTAATTCATTACCATCGGATATAAAGTCATCTTCATTCTTATCATTCAAACGTAGAGCTAAGGAGCATTTCATTAACACTTTGTCACACGCATAGAATTTGTTAAGTCTTTTTTTCTACAGTACACTTTCAAAATGTATTGTTGCCAATTTTTAAGTGTTTGAATTTTGCTAATACTTGATGTTTGTTCGCATTGCTAGTTGCACATGCCATTTGTCCTTGTTTTGAATTTATTTGACTTCATTTGACTGATTTTATCATTTGTGATTATCATAACGATTTCTTTTATTTATGATTTGTCTTCCCTTTTATTACTGACGCACTACAATTTGTGTAAAATATGTGACTGACTGTTTGCCCATATTCTTGTAACCCCCCATTTATTTCTTGTTAGGAGGTCCCCCCCCGACAGTTTATACTTCGGGACCTCCGAATGTGTAATTATATGTCTATGTTCTTGTATTTTTTTATCGTCAATAAATTTCAATAAATTTCAATAAAATATTCAAAAAAAAAATGCTGGCGAGGCAATTCGCCGCTTCACCCCAATACCCCAAGAACCACTCACATGCCGAAGAGTGCCGAAGAGTGCCGAAGAGCACATTTCAGCTTTCTTTTGGTGAGAGGGCGCCAACATTAGAATGCCGAAACGTTGCTAAACGTTGTCGAAAGTAATTATAATAAGCTGTGAAAAAATGTGCTGTTGCGAGGACAATTATAGTGAAGATTTCGATGTGACTTTTTACAGGCACGCTAGGAACAAAGCCACGTTTAGACCAGTAGCCCAGCTATTTGGGATGGCAGAGAGCACGCTCCATGGACTGGTGGATCGGGTCGCCGACTTTCTTGAGGCTATCGCTCCTATGCACCTGAAGGTGCCGAGTACAGAAGCGGAGAAACAGCAGACGAGCGCCGGCTTCGAGGCGGTATGTATGTTCTCTGAGCATGAACGATTTTACAAGGGCCAGCATAGGGTCAGGCCTAGTGAGCAACGCTGACGCACATTCCAATTGGAGTATCTAAAGGTAAGGGGCTCATCGCGGTTTCATTAAAGGTCAGCAAAATCAAAGAGCCGCGCTGGCCTCAACAGTTTTCCCGTTGTACCACGCACACGGGATTGGCGCTGGCGTAACGCCGTCAGTTCAGCCATCTGCGTACAATAATATCCATGCGTATGAAGCCACCAATGATTACTGTGCTCTGTTGTCTGTCATTTCAGGTAGCAGGATTCCCGAACGTCCTTGGCTCAATGGACAGGACACACATTCGAACCCGCTGCCCTAACAAAAAAGTCAAGGCCAGCTTCGTCGACAGGCGCGACACTCCGATGTACACACTTCAGGGAATCTGCCATGCAGATAGGTTATTTTTGGATACATTTTGCGGACCGTCGGGTCGTTGTCATTACGCAGACGTTTTTGAGCTATCTTTCATGAGCGCGGAGCTGCCTGTATTCTGCGAGGCTGGCCGCTTCCATATCATTGCAGAAGCGGCGTACCCACTGCGTGAATTACTCATGACGCCACGCCGCGACCACGGTCATATGACCGGTGAGGAAAACAGATTCAACTACAGGCTGAGCTGAACGCGCGTGCCTATCCAGAACGCCTTTGGAGTTCTGAAGAACAGGTTTCGACATCTTTTCTTCCTTGAGTTTCACACACCAGAGGGGTCAACAAAATCCATTCTTGCATGCTGCGCGCTGCACAACATCTGTATCATTAATGGGGAACAGGATAGCGATGATGAGTCGGGGACCGATGGCAGCTTCCACGAGGACGCGCAAGACACGAAAGAGAGCACCGCCACCACTCGGTTGCTGAGGCAACTAGGGGAAGCAAAAAGGCGTATCTTGGCACGATCTTTTAACTGAAAGTTACGTATATTTGTTAATTACAGCAGAGCATAGGGGACACGTTCACAGCGCGAGTATAGTGAACTAGATGGCGAAATAAAGGTTCAATAACTACCGGCCTCTCTTCCTTGAAAGTTTGAGTGGTCAGTAAACCGGCAGGCGACAGCGAGCGCCACAGACAAGGCGTGATACCGAAATCACGAAAAACGCTTGTAAGTTGAAACGTTCTTTTCCGTTGAAGTTGCAAGGAGCGGACATAGACGAACATATGAAAAGAAATCTTTATTGCGTTGTCCCTCAACGCGAAAGAAAATAAACTATTTTTCTGGTTGCTGACTATGTGTAATCTGTCGCATCTGTGAACACATCTATTTTTTTTCCGAAAGCAACTGCCTGATGAGGGCCAACTTTTCTTGATGTCTTCGCTCCCTTGCCTCCTCTCTGTCGTTGTAGATCATCCACAGAACTTCGGCGAACGACTGAGAGGTTTTCGGATGCTTGGAAGCTGACGGTGAAGCTGCAACGTCGCCCTGTTGAGCAGCACCCGACCCGTGGTCGGCGGCAGATGCTTGTCCGTTTGCTTGGCTAGAGGATGTGCTGGCTTGGCTCATCTGAGGCGGGTTCCGCTCTACGCGCGCGACACCTCTCATTACTTCAGAGGACACGCTGTAATCAACTGCGGCGAGCTTGCTCATCTCGTCAGCGTAGGGGACTTCTATGGGGCTAACCCCAGACTGCCTGTTGTGCTTTCGGGCTTTGTCGTAACGTTTCTTCACCGTCTTTAAGTGGCTTTCGCACTGCAGTGGGGTCCTTTCGATGCCGGTTTCATGGTGCAGTTCTGCGGCGATGGCTGTCCCACATGGCTTTTTTGTCTTTGAACTTTTTCATTGGTCCGACTTCCGGTATGTAGTTTGTGAATTTCTCCAGCAGCTTGCGCGTTTCGCCCTCACTCCATAAGGTTGTGTCCTTCGACTGGACGTTTGCAGTTGTGTCCCCTGAAAGGATACTAGGATACACCATAAGCCTTCACGTAGTTTGCTTCTCGTCACAGTAAGGACATTTTGTGCGCATAAACACATGCATGCGTTTGTTTATTACAGCGAAAGCTGTTTATGGCTAGGAGAAACGAAAAACCGCTCGGCATCTGTGTCACGAGCGGTCTCCATTGGCTGTGCTATCAGTTACGTCGTTCTGAGTGCGTGTACACAAGCTCGCGCGCGATTGGCGCGCGAGCTTGGTTACCACGCTTGCAAGGTCAAACGCTTGCAGCCACGGCGAGCCCTCTGGCGCGCCGAAGAAACGGCGTTGCGCAGAACAGCGTCGACGTGATTCCGGGAGCGCGTTCGCCGGGGCTAACGCCCGCTCTGGGCGAGTTCCTCCAGCGGCACTTTGGCTTCGGCTGCGACGTCTGTGACCGCCTGTGGTTCGACCACAACCTGGCAACGATAATTGTGGAAGGTTTCAGTGCAGCGTAGGGTTGGACCCACTGCTAAACACTGGGGCTGTACATTTCAGCTTCGCTGGTTAACCATTTGTACGGAGTGCTTGGGCGGTGATTTTTTTAAAATTTATTTATTTATTTATTTATTTATTTATTTATTTATTTATTAATCGTGTGCATGTGTGACATTCTTGTGGGCATGGACTAAAAGTTCATCACGATCCATGTCCGTTCATGTCTTGAAAGAAAGCCCAAAACCACATGTGATCAAATGAGAAAGCATCGCGGAAATTGTCTATGTGCGCCGCGCGTCTTACCACTTTGCAAGCTCTCCGCCGGTCCTTCGGTGCTTTCGCCACAACTCCCTTGCGATGGAGCAACAAGACCAGGAACTTGAGACGGATCTAATATTTCTTGCAAAGAGGAAAAAGGGGCAAACGAAAATAGAAACACATACGATCCTCAAGCCAACAGTCGCAGCATGCGTATGTTACCTCCGACACAGAAACATGTTAACTAAAATGTTATACTTGCCTGCCTGGAAGTTTTCCAACTGTTCATTAGTCAGTTCACATCTAAAACACTCCCGTCGACGTATAACTCTACCGTGTTCATTGCAAAGCGATTGAAGTTCAGTCCTCCGTAATGCGAGGGTGCAGTGTCGGCTGCTAAGACGCGCAGCACAGGGGGCGCCAGCGAAGATGTGATGCTGCCGGTGCTTCGGATGTTCGTCTGACATCGAGCGGGGCGCGAAACTGGTGTCGTGATTGACGTAACTTCCGACCCGTGTGGCTCAGCCGAAGATGCCATAAGTTGAGCGGTCCGATGCAGTTAAGCTGCCCACGATATGTTTACCAGCGACTTCGTGGCAGAATTACTGTCGGCTTACCTGAACGAGGTAGGAACTGTAGCCAGGCCAGATATCTCATATACACAATAAGAATGTGGCATGTTGTGCTGGACTTATAATAATAATACCAATGATATCTGATGTTTTTCGTGCCAAAACTGCGATATGATTATGAGGGACGCCGGCTCCGGAAATTTATACCATCTGGTATTCTTTTACGTGCACTGGAAATCGCACTGTACGCGGGCCTCTACCACTTCGCCTCCATCGAAGATGTGACCGCCGCAGCCGGGGTCGAACCCGCGACCTTCGGGTCAGCAGCCGAGCACCCTAGCCGCTATACCAACGCGGCGGAACCTTATATGAGATTCACTATTCTTAAAAAGATGTGAAAATCTGCTGCCAAGACAACTCCGGCGCTTTATTGCCCAGCGCCATTGTATCGACAGCTGTACAGGGAAGGCCAGGGCAAAGATGTACTTAAACCGATTAAACGATTGAAGGTAGCAGGAGGAGTGAAAACTTAATCTTTTTAAAACTGCATACTAATACTCTGCCGAGTGAAAACATGGCTAGAAGAAAAAGGGGAATATTTACCATGGTATACTGATTGCTTAGTTTGCAGGAAACCTGAATCTATAGAACATGTATTTGTAGACTGTTGGAGTGCGGTTTTCTTTTGGGATGTTACGCAAAGAATAGTTGTAAAAGAATTACCGCTAACGCCACGTGAAATTCGTTATTTAACTACAGGTCATGGTAGTATAACTTATGACTTGTTTTTTCTCCTCGGCCTCCACAGCATTTGGAGAAACCACATGGCTGTATGGAACTGTGATATAAATATTAGACCAGTGAACTCTTTGGGGAGTCTGTGAGCAAACTACGGGAAGTATTTCGGAAAGTGGAGTATGGCGAAGAAGTGTTGGCATTGTTGGATGGTCTTGTCAAAATGAAAGTTCTGTAATCTGAGCCGCATGCCGGAAGCGCTGCGGTGGCAAATTGTGTTCATGTCTGGTAATAAAGAAAGAAAAAGTTACCGTGGCGCAGTGGAAAGCGTGCTCGGCGTCTTATGTCGCGAGCTGAGAGGTCGTAAGTTCGACGTCAGTTGATGGCACTTTTTTTCTTCCAAATCTTTCTTTCAAATCTGATTGTGTGCATTTTTTCGACGTTACTTCTTTGACGGAAATACGACACTGAAGTCTCTGTGAATCCCGGTATAATGCACTTTCGTGTGAAAAAGATAGAGAATCAGATCGGCCCTAACACTTCTTCCATATGGAATATGCCTCATCCGTGTGGGATCCTCATCAAGCCACACGAATTAGTGAAATAAAACCAGTACTAATTGCTTTATTCATTTGCGCTGGCGAACTATCATCATGCTGCTGGTGTTATATAATAAAGAGTAGCCTTCGGATACCACTATTATCTCTTTGCAGAAACGAATGGCGCATAACGCTTTTCATAAAGTCTATTACCCCACGCATCCTTTCGCTTCCATTGGATCCACCCTTCGCCTTACTATGGAGCTCGTTATGATCATCTACACAAAATTAACGTACAGAGCTCAGCGATTGAAAGGTAATACTCGGATAGCGTGGCTGCTGGAAGTAAGGGTGAAAGTGGAGGTGATAACGTTCGTGATGCATGGTGACTACATCCGGTAAACAGTCGTTCTGTTGGTGCTTCTCGGTGGTGCCGGCGGAGTGCTGTAACGCATGCCCACCAGTTCCACCTTCTTCGCACAGCTCGGCAAGGGAGCGCAGTGTCATTGCGATGGCAATTATATGGACACTCTCGACGGGTTTTTGCTGTCGCCGTCATGTCCCGTATAAAGTTGATATTGTTAGCGTCCCCCCCCACGCATCGTACGTTGTATCCACTAGTCATAGCGCGCGAACGGGGGGCGAAGAAGGCGCCTTAAGCAGAGATTAAACGAGCCGGCCCATCTCCGTCGCTCGGAGGGCGCATGCTATAACATCACCCCGCTCGTGAGGCCTGCCTTCGAAGCAGAGTGGAAACGCTCCGCCCGTCATTACCGAGCATGAAAAGACGCGAGGGGGGGGGGGGAGGCTCGCTGAAGCAGCAACTGTGGACTTTGATATTAAGGGCGTGGTTGCCATCACTGGCGCGCGAGCTATCTCGCTATCTTAGCAGCCATCAGCGGGCGGCTCGTCCACCCGTCTACGTGCCGCGCTCTTAACGCGAAGATACAGTACGAAAAGTGTCCTTGGAGCGGCCGTATTTTCTTACACCAGCGCTTTGTAGAGTTGCGTGAGATCGTATCCAAAAGAGTTAGCTGCCAGCCTGATTTCGTATAACATGTAAGGATCACAACGCCGAAGCGGCGTGGGCACGCGCTAAGCGACTGCGGAGAGAAGGAAGACGAGGAGAACGAAGTCGGAGAATAAACAGCCGGCCTAGACCAAATTTAAACTTTTGTAAATAATTTTACAAAACTATCCGGTTCTTGGCCCAATCCCCCCAGCGTGGGTGTGCGCCACAGATTCAAGGATCTACTCTACTCTACTAGTGAACAGGCGTTGTATCTATGTCGTCGTTCCTTGACAATGGCGCAGTCTACGACTAGCGAACCGTGAGTGCGTCTTCGAGGCTCATCGGCGCTGCGGATCTTCCATCCAAGGAACGCCCACAATAATGCAGCCCGTGTCTCTCCTACTGCCGGAAGCACCTGTGCAATCACTCAAGGGATGGCGTCCAGGCCTCCTCGGTGGCCCAAGGGCAGGCATATCGCGGCGACGCCAAGACAGCGCACGGTCGCCTGTTGCCCGGGAACGCTGTTCAAGCTTCTCGTGGCGACAACCTCTCACTCAGGACTTCATCGGCACCTGAGCTGCCGAGGGGGGCTGTTCAAGCTCACCCTGACAAAGATCCGGCTGCTGTGACCACCAGGACCACCCCATACTCCACGGACGCGATTCCTGGCTCGGCGGGTGCCTCACCCGACAACTGCGCGGAGCTCTTGCGTGTACTCACGCAACTATCGCAGCGTCTCGACCGTTTGTCGCCGCTGAACTCCGAGTTCTCGTCTGCCGTTTCACCATCAGTGGCAGCTATTTGGGCAGTACCGGAGTTCCATGGCTTCCAAGACAACGTCTTCGGGTGGATTGAGACCGTCAACGCACTCGGCACCCTCCTTGCCTGGCCGGAAGACCGATAATGGCTATTTGCCATCTACCGCCTTGGCGGTGCGGCCAACGCATGGCACGGCTACGAAGGAATCAAACAACAATCCTGGTCAGAATGGTGTGCGAAGTTGACAAGTCTCTTTCGGCCCCTTTCCCACACTTGCGACCTCATTCCTGCCGACCCATTTATTTTCTACCGCGGATGGGAGATGTGAGCCTCAGCACCTCGACAGTGCACCTCGGCCATCTGCCACCCTGACCTCTCTTGTTGAACGAGATAGGGAGGGGCATGATGTAGCTGTGCCCTTTACCAACGCGCCCACTCCCATACATCGAGCTCACGTGGGGCGCCAGCTCGATATCCTATCGCAATCCTCCAGTCCGACTACAGACAACAAGACCACCCTCGAGCCTCAGCAGTTTCCATATGGTATGGGCCTGCCAGCTGAACACAGCCATTTCTCCCCTCCCCAACTCTACGCGAGAGGACTGGGAGGCGACGCTGCTTAGCTGCTCCGACCTCAGAGTCAAACAGGCCCTGATTGCGCGAGCAAAAGCAACGGTATTGTCCAATGACGTCCCGGACTGAGGATGTCACCTAGTCTGTAGGGCCCTTTCGGGGGCTCATACGCTCTTTTATAATAAAGCTTTTCACCACCAGTTGGCGATGCCGCCTCGAAGCTCGACACCACCTGGATACGCGGAGTCGTTGTCCCTTGTCCTGCCGGACGAGCCACGAATTGACGCACTCTACCAGTCTATGGATGCCTGTGACACCACGGCTTACGTTCCGCCTGCACCGGAACCACCTGTCATGGCACCCGATGCCCCACCCAAACCGCCCCTAAAGCCATCGGACGTCCGCCACTTGCAAACTGGCGAGTCCCTCAATGAAGCCGAGGTGTCTGCCAAAGTTATCGTCGAAGATCGGTCACTAGAGCCCAAATCTAGCGGTAGTTCGGATGGTGACCTAAGCTTCCCCCACCTGGGCTGCTGTGCGGGACGAGACATTAGGGTGGACGGAAACCCGACCTTGCAACTAAAGCCTGCCAATGAACTCACGGTGGTTGCTGAGCTTACCTTCCCTCAACTTGAAATTTCACGGCCGTCAACCTTACGGTGCAAAAGACTTCCGACAGCACGTTCAGGAGGGCGACGGGACGATCGTCGGAGGCACCGTCGTCCCGCGCCGACTGCTCGCTGCTACGCACTCGTTGCGCCTTCTGCAGTACACTTTGAGTGGCAGCGTGGCCGAGACCAGTGGCCGCAACGAGGCAGCAAATGTCGGCCACCTGAGTGCTCGACGCGTCGAGACACGGCGTGGCGTACACAAGAAAGACCACACAGGCACAGCCAGAACCGCCCGCCAGAGACGTTTTCTATAACTGTGGTGCCCCTGTGTCAAGGACCTGTGGGACCAATGTCGTTCGCACTACCAATGTCGTCCGCTGGAAAGCATTTCGGCAGCTCCCCATGCAACGTCGCTGCGTGGCCGATACCGTCCGGAACGCAACAGCCAAGGCCGACCACCAGAGGTGTCGTTGGCACGTCAGCAAGCCAAGTCACTGCGTGGTCCTGACCGGCCTATGCGAGGCAGCGAAAGCCGCCCGCCAGAGATAATTTCGGTAGCTGGTCATGCGACGTCGCAGTCGCGGCCGAGTGTAAGGATGACAACGCCGAAGCGGCGCGGGCACGCGCTAAGCGACTGCGGAGAGAACGAAGTCGGAGAATAGAACAGCCGGCCTAGTGAACAGGCGTTGTATCTATGTCTCTGTGTCGTTCCTTGACAAACATTACAATTTATTGCGGTCGCGTTTATTGCTTCACCCTTGCGGTGAAACAGTGACTTTTTAGGGGCGAAGCTCCTTAGGACTTAGCCTTGTCTTCCGTTCTGGTCATGGTATAGAACCGTTGCTGTAGGCGAAACATATGTGAGACACAAAAAAAGGTTTTACAATAGACTTCGACGTCGACATAGGTCAATTATAAGGTAAAAGATCGCTGTTCCCGGCGAAAATAACCTATCTAGAAGAGTATTGATGCGTTGATCTCTACTAAAATATGCCTAGATGTTGAGGCTTCTCAAGTAAACCTGCAACACAAAGGCACACGTCGAACACTATATCTCCCGACAAATTAGCCATATTAAAATGATATGTTCCCACCGGTAAGATGGCGGGTACTTGGATTCACTTTCGAGGCATATCCTCCACTCCACCAATTTTGTAAATCTTCCTTGAATTGCCTAAGACGACTGGAAGGCGAAATACATTTACGTTTCTATATACACTTTATGTCACTCGATTTACATTATATGGGGCAACGCTCGAGTAACGTACGGTTGTTCACCGATACGATACCCAGAGCTTCGCCCACTTGTCATGATTCACTTCGTGGAGATGCGGGGATTTTTTTTTATTGGAGCGATGACAGGGGGCGCTCCGCCGGCGTCACCAAGAACCACAGAATGAGCGGCTGTCTACCGGATGCAGTGACCATGTGCCATGACCGTTCTCACCCTCGCCGTCACCCATACCACCACCAGCCACGCTCCCTGGGTATCGCACTTCCATTTCCAAGCACTGTACCTAGTTATGACACCATAACATGTTCGCAATCATTCTCCCTCACAGGACCTCAATCACTTGGAAAAATTGGAGGACACTTGAGCTTCACCTTCAAGAGCAGATCGCTATAGCAAAATCGGGCATCGTGCGCATCGCCTTTTGAACTGCTAGCCTGCTTCGGTTCTCGGTGCATGCCTCAACCGTGCCTTAAGGAAACGACTGTGCACGTGGCCGTTTCAAAGTATCATTGAATGCCTATTGCAAGCACAGTTGTTAACTGCCCACTACGCCATAATTATTCCTTTTGCTAATCAGCAAGGGCACACTACGTGTTGGTAGGGCAACACGCGAACCTACGCAACTGTTCACTTTGTTGATGGTTCTGCTGCTGCTGATCATCAAATATGTCTCAGCGCTTTGTAATGGGTCGGCCTTTAAAAAAACCACTTGATGCTCAATTCGCATCTTTTGACGCCCGGCGCGATTCTACGCTTCTGCCACGCAATATATTATGCGTTAAGGAAACTGCTTCCACTACATGACATTCATGTAGTGTTTTTTTTTCCAGAGCAGTTCCAACAAATCTCGGCGCTCTGTGGTAGAACGTCTGCTTGTCACGCAGACGGCCTGAGTTCAATCTTCACTCGCACCCGGAAATTTTTATTATTTAGTTTATTTGCATCTTTCTCGATTTTTCGGTCACGGACAAGATGATGATTTTTCACTCACAACCGACGACGCCCACGCCCACACCGAGGCCGACGCCGGAAATTCTGCCAAACGAGCTCTTTAACGCTATCGCGTTAAAGCCTAGCTACATCATTATAAACCATCGCTGACCGCACACTAGTTTTGAGAATACACTAATGAACTTGAAAAAATGCATTGTACTGACAGGTATAATTAGATTCTTACAGGTGGACATTCCTTGTTTCGTGTACTCTTCGTGTATTTAATTCTCATTGTCTGTTTACTAAAGTGTATTTCTGCGTGTGTGTTAATTTACAATGATGTAGTATCGTTACGTGCAGTGTAGTTTTTCACAAATAACTGTATTTATATTGCTTCCATCTAGAGCGAATAAACGGCGTAGTTCTGTGGTAGAGTGCTGGGCTGCCGCACAAAGGACCCGGTTTCGATACCCATTCTGTAATCGGTGTTTTTTATTTATTTAGTTTTTTTCTTATTTCGTGCGATATTGGTTACGGACACCGGCGGCGGCGGCAGCGGACAACTACAGCGCAAAAAACCGCCAGGCCTGCGCGGAACGCTCAGCACAGCCACAGCGAAAGCTGGGAGAGCGGCCTTTCTAGAGCCTCTTTTAAACACTCTTGGGGCAACTACTACAAGCGCACTTGCATGGTGCCCACTACGGCATAAATCATCATAATTTTTGTGTAGCGGGGAAGCGTCTACTATGCCATTATTCATCATTCTTCAGAAAAGCGCGGTACCCGCTGCACACTTGTAACGCATTCTGCACACTTTGTTGATGCTGTGGCTGACGACGATGAAGAATTGTGCCTGAGGCTTCTGTAATGGTTTGGAGCATTGAACGACCCACTCGTTATGCTATTCGCATTGTGTGACGCCTGGTTCTTACTTCGCTGTTCTAAAACTTTACAACACACGTTAACGCGATTCCTTATGGGAAAAAACAGCGCGCACACGGACGGGACGAAGAAAAGGTAACACAAAACAAGCTCTTGTTCTTGTTCTTGTTTGCCTTTCAGTGTGGCTCACACTGTGGGGGGATTGGCCAAGAATTGAGTGGTCTTATAAACTGTCACGGAAGTTTAAGCGCTGTTGTGTTACCTTTTCTTCGTCCCGTCCGTCTGCGCGCTGTTTTTTCCCACAATGTATCACCAACTAGCCCAACTTTCAGTCGCGATTCCTTACCCGACATGAAGCCTGCATGGGGTCAGTTTGCACCGCAGTTTCAAGGCAGCGGCGTAGCTCAGTGGTAGAGTGCTGGGTTGCGACGCCGAGAACTTGGGTTCGATTCCCATTCTGTCATAGGAGTTTTTTATTTATTTAGTTGTTTTCTTATTTCATGCGATATTGGTTACGGACGCCGGCGGCGGCGGCGGACTACTACGGCGCGAAACGACCCTTGTTGTGATCTCATAACAGCTTTCGCTGTAAAACGAGAACCAACACAGGAATGACAAAAACATGGTGGTCTAGTGGTTATGGTGGTCGACTGCTGACCCGCAGGTCGCGGGATCAAATTCTGGCCGCGGCGGCCGCATTTTTCGATGGCGGCGAAAATGCTTGAGGCCCGTGTAATTAGATTTAGGAGCACGTTAAAGAACCCCACGTAGTCAAAAAATTTCCGGAGCTCTCCACGCTGGAGTCCCTCATGATCATAACCTGCTTTTGGGGCGTTGAACCTGAACAACCATTATTATTCGTGGAAGATGGAAGCGCACCAACTTGCCCAATTAACCGTCTTGATTTACAATGATTTTTACACACTATTCTCTTCTTAAGACTTTCTTAAAACCCGGGGTATTGTGATAATATGGGAAGAAGAGGGAAAAACCACCGGTGAAGACGACATGGAAGAGCGCACGGACTTGGGGCAAAAAAGCGCGTGCCGACGTTCGAGGCCGATCCGTTTCGGAAGCCGGTCGGTTCTTGCTGTACGTACGGTCCAGAGAGCGAGGCGACGCCATCTCGGCGCTGTGCTGGTTCTGTGCTCCTGCTGGACAACCTACCCAGGAGAACAGGCGAGTCGGCTACCGAAGCCAGAGCGAGACGAAGGGACAGGCGTTCCGCTGTTCGGTGCAACCTGGCGAATGGGTCCTGTGATCTTTCTAGGCAACTATCCCAGGGGCCAGACGAGTTACCCGCTGCCCATGTTCGGTTTTCTGCTGGGCGCTGTACCAGCTGATGTTCCTGGTTATCACTGAGACAAGTACACCATCATGTGAACGTCAGGAAGTACCTTTCTCTCATCGAATGTGGAGTAACTGTATTTCTTTTTCTTTTGGAGTGATCGACGGAGGGCTGATGCAATTGACTTGTGGCCTGCGAATTTGGCTTTAAATAATTTCAAGCACGGCCATGGCTGGTTCGGTCATGCGAGCCATGCCAGTGTTCAAGACTGCTTCGGAAGAGGAACCTTACAGTAGCCACGTCGATAGATTCAATGTTCCTCGGACATTGAACTCAGTGAAGGTGGTTGACTCGCGAAGCTGGTATGGCAGTTGGTAGAGCTTCTACTACACAAAATTGCATGGCTGGGGAGCCATTTTCACTTTATGAGCAGTACTATATGAAAATGTGACGGTCCCAGGTCTTTCTCAAATATTTTTGTCATTGGTTCAAGGCGGAAGCCTTTAATGGCTCATACTCGCGGCGTCCGTCCGTTCGTGCCTTGGAACGGTGCCAGCTGTGGCCTCTCCCTCTGACACTCTCTCAGCAATCACGTGATGGCACAGCGGCGCGCGCGGCAACGCTCCTTCGTCGCACATCTCGTTGCAGCAGTCGAGTTCGTCGGATGGCTCCCAAGCGGCCCGGTGATGATTCCACGGCAAGGAGTTCGGAGAAGCGCCCTAGGAATGTGGATCCGCCCGATACCAAAAGCAAAAACAAGAATGTGCGAATGCGTATACGGCGGGCTAATATGTCAACGGGCACCAAGGCCAGGGAAGCGTCATGCACAAAAAAAAAAAAAAGAAAAAATATGGCCTAGTCAGTGAAATGGCCACAGGCTTTCGCCGAACACACTTTGAAACTTACAAAGTGTCCTTCAATTTTTAACCAGGAGTGCACTGCTGAGAATACATTTTTCTCCATGGCAATATAGGCAGTGTTACGTCAAAATTCGTACGTCCTAAAAAGTTTTCGTTGGCGCGAGTAGCGATTAACAATTTTAGCCATTTTCTATACCAGCCTGTGACGCGCAGGTGGGAGTTGTCAGGAAATTCTGACAAAAATTAAAAAATATATATATACAAAAGATAAGTTCAAGCTGAAGGCTTTTGTGCGATACATTTGAGATTATGGCTTGCCAAGCTCCGCACTTCTTTCAGTCTTGGGACTACTAGTGCGAAACTGCTTTAATTTCTTGGTCTCCTGGGAGAGCTTGTCAGCGTCCTGTCGAATGACCGTACTTCCGGCTTCTGCTGAACACCGTGTAATGATAATCGTCTGATTTATTACTCACTGCGTCAACGCTAAGGTCGGTTTACTGGGTTAAAGCAGAATATCTCTGGTGGAGCGAGATCCTGAATTCTTGAATTTTACGCTAACTCATTAATTGGCTTCTTGCGTACCAATTTCCGCCGTTCCTTCCTCAAGTCTAGGCGAATTCGATACCCTGCCATCACATGGTCACTCGATCGTATCTTGCCAAGCACTTCCATATTCTGCACGATGCCAGCGTGTGCGGCCTGCATGAAGTCTATTTCATTCTTTGCTTCGCCATGAGGTCACCTTCACGTTCACGCCCAGTTCTCACGTTTTCGGTAGAAGGTATTCAAGATCCGTAAATTATTGCCGTCTACGTACTGTAATACTTCTTCCCCCTATTAATGAGAACTAACAGACAATGACGCGAAGGAAAGTATAGGGGAAAGTATAGTATTAGTAGTAATTGTAATGTAAATGGGAAGAAAGAAAAGTGGACAAAGAGATAAATTTCCGCTGGCAGGGACCGAATCTGCGACCTTCGAACAACGCGTCCTCTTCTTTCCTTTATTCCCCCCCCCCCCCCCCTGGAATTTCGAATACCTATGCCATATTCCCAAACTGCCTGGTCTTCAGCCTGATTTTTGCCTACTCTGGCATTAAAGTCGCCCATCGGTACAGTGTAACGTGCCTTTACCTTATTCATTTACATTTCATAAAAGCTTCCAATAACCGGTCGTCGTGGCTGGATATAGGCGCGCAGGCCTGTACCACCTTCACCTTGTACATCCTACTAGGTCTCACTTCACAGCTTGCCCCCCCTCTCAATAATGCTAGAGCATTCCTCTATGTAGCCAGCTATATTTTCATGGATAAGGAACCCCACTCCTACGTCTCTCCTGTCAACAAAGTCACGAAAGCATTGGACGTGTCCGCTCTTTAGCAGTGTATAGGCCTCATCTGTCCTCCTAACTTCATTGAGCCCTGTTGAGTCTCATTTTATCACCCTCTAGTTCTTCGAATAGCACAGCTAGGGTCGCCTCGCTAAATAACGTTCTAGCGTTAAACGTTGAAAACTTGAGATTCCAATTGTGGCCTGTCCGGACCAAGAGACTCTTAGCTCCCTCCGCTGCGTCACAGATCTGACGGCGGCCATGGTCAATTGCTTCGCAGTCGCTGGGAACTGAGGGCCTACGGTTCATTGGTAGGGGGAGGTTGTGGCCAGATACTGCACCAGGGTGGCCAATCTTGCTCTAGTGAGGGATTGCATTACCGACTCTGGTAACCGGTATGAGGCCGCACCGCAGGTCTCTTTATGCAATTCGATGAACACGTGCATTTTTTTTTCATTTTTAAGGACCGCGGCGGAGAATCCCACGACACTGGGATTCGAACCACGCACCTCTTGCACACGAGGCTGATGCTCTGCTTCTACGGCATCGCTGCTTTCCTCCACTACATTAAGGGGGGGCCAAACATTCCACATTAATGCCGTCATAAGATTTAGATTTCTCACTGCTCCTTAAAGAGCATTAGGAAGAGAGCAGTAAAGGAATTCAGCAGCGTGCAGAAAACAAGACCGAGTAGAGAGACATGAAAACAAGACGAGCTCTACTTTCCAGTGAATGTTAAATGACAAAAATGACACAGATATGTACGCACAGGCCATAAAAAAAAAATCAGACGGAACCTGTCAAGAAATCAACCTATTTTTTTCAAGAGAGATAATAATGGTGTATTGACAAACCAACTTGCTTCTAGGTTAATGAGTTATGCCTCATTGATTTCGCACTCACGCTCATCATGCGCCTGTTTAGAAACCGTGGCGTTATCAAAAAGTCGAGTGCCGTCCGAAAAATGCAATACAGAAAAATACAGTACAATTACCGTCCGAAAAATAAAAATCCTAAAAAACAGTCAAAGGGAAATATTTGCTCGTACAATTCATAACTACTTTTTCTATCCGAAGGTCGACGGTTCGAACACGGTCGCGGCGGCCGCATGTCGATGGAGGCAAAATGCTAGAGGCCCCTGGAGTGTGCATTGTCAAAGCGCGTTAACATCGGATGGGAAAAACTTCCGGAGCCCACCACTGTGGCTGGCCTGCCTCACAATCATATCTTGCATTTGGCCCATGGCGCACCAGATAATGCTATTCCTAGTTCTGCGGTGACAGCCAAGTTGATATTAATAGATGCCTCACTTACGGCAATAAATAAATAAATGTAAAGAATTAGCTTTTTAATTACTCGAGGGAGGTGGTGGGGTCAAATGGGAGACTTAAAGTCCTTCAAGTACTGCTTTGAGATTTCAAAAGTAATGCTATTCCTAGTTCTGCGGTGACAGCCAAGTTGATATTAATAGATGCCTCACTTACGGCAATAAATAAATAAATGTAAAGAATTAGCTTTTTAATTACTCCAGGGAGGTGGTGGGGTCAAATGGGAGACTTAAAGTCCTTTAAGTACTGCTTTGAGATTTCAAAAGTAATGCTATTCCTAGTTCTGCGGTGACAGCCAAGTTGATATTAATAGATGCCTCACTTACGGCAATAAATAAATAAATGTAAAGAATTAGCTTTTTAATTACTCCAGGGAGGTGGTGGGGTCAAATGGGAGACTTAAAGTCCTTTAAGTACTGCTTTGAGATTTCAAAAGTAATGCTATTCCTAGTTCTGCGGTGACAGCCAAGTTGATATTAATAGATGCCTCACTTACGGCAATAAATAAATAAATGTAAAGAATTAGCTTTTTAATTACTCCAGGGAGGTGGTGGGGTCAAATGGGAGACTTAAAGTCCTTTAAGTACTGCTTTGAGATTTCAAAAGTAATGCTATTCCTAGTTCTGCGGTGACAGCCAAGTTGATATTAATAGATGCCTCACTTACGGCAATAAATAAATAAATGTAAAGAATTAGCTTTTTAATTACTCCAGGGAGGTGGTGGGGTCAAATGGGAGACTTAAAGTCCTTTAAGTACTGCTTTGAGATTTCAAAAGTAATGCTATTCCTAGTTCTGCGGTGACAGCCAAGTTGATATTAATAGATGCCTCACTTACGGCAATAAATAAATAAATGTAAAGAATTAGCTTTTTAATTACTCGAGGGAGGTGGTGGGGTCAAATGGGAGACTTAAAGTCCTTTAAGTACTGCTTTGAGATTTCAAAAGTAATGCTATTCCTAGTTCTGCGGTGACAGCCAAGTTGATATTAATAGATGCCTCACTTACGGCAATAAATAAATAAATGTAAAGAATTAGCTTTTTAATTACTCCAGGGAGGTGGTGGGGTCAAATGGGAGACTTAAAGTCCTTTAAGTACTGCTTTGAGATTTCAAAAG
Organism: Rhipicephalus appendiculatus; assembly: GCA_030522465.1. Classification (NCBI taxonomy): domain Eukaryota; kingdom Metazoa; phylum Arthropoda; class Arachnida; order Ixodida; family Ixodidae; genus Rhipicephalus; species Rhipicephalus appendiculatus. Next base: position 24,967 of record JALIZH010026782.1, read on the forward strand.
TAATGCTATTCCTAGTTCTGCGGTGACAGCCAAGTTGATATTAATAGATGCCTCACTTACGGCAATAAATAAATAAATGTAAAGAATTAGCTTTTTAATTACTCCAGGGAGGTGGTGGGGTCAAATGGGAGACTTAAAGTCCTTTAAGTACTGCTTTGAGATTTCAAAAGTAATGCTATTCCTAGTTCTGCGGTGACAGCCAAGTTGATATTAATAGATGCCTCACTTACGGCAATAAATAAATAAATGTAAAGAATTAGCTTTTTAATTACTCGAGGGAGGTGGTGGGGTCAAATGGGAGACTTAAAGTCCTTTAAGTACTGCTTTGAGATTTCAAAAGTAATGCTATTCCTAGTTCTGCGGTGACAGCCAAGTTGATATTAATAGATGCCTCACTTACGGCAATAAATAAATAAATGTAAAGAATTAGCTTTTTAATTACTCCAGGGAGGTGGTGGGGTCAAATGGGAGACTTAAAGTCCTTTAAGTACTGCTTTGAGATTTCAAAAGTAATGCTATTCCTAGTTCTGCGGTGACAGCCAAGTTGATATTAATAGATGCCTCACTTACGGCAATAAATAAATAAATGTAAAGAATTAGCTTTTTAATTACTCGAGGGAGGTGGTGGGGTCAAATGGGAGACTTAAAGTCCTATAAGTACTGCTTTGAGATTTCAAAAGTAATGCTATTCCTAGTTCTGCGGTGACAGCCAAGTTGATATTAATAGATGCCTCACTTACGGCAATAAATAAATAAATGTAAAGAATTAGCTTTTTAATTACTCCAGGGAGGTGGTGGGGTCAAATGGGAGACTTAAAGTCCTTTAAGTACTGCTTTGAGATTTCAAAAGTAATGCTATTCCTAGTTCTGCGGTGACAGCCAAGTTGATATTAATAGATGCCTCACTTACGGCAATAAATAAATAAATGTAAAGAATTAGCTTTTTAATTACTCGAGGGAGGTGGTGGGGTCAAATGGGAGACTTAAAGTCCTATAAGTACTGCTTTGAGATTTCAAAAGTGTGACCTCTGGTAATTATTACAGAGAAATCAAAATCAAATCGCCCGCGAAACCCGAATCGACGCATATATAAATACAACTGGCAAACGACCAGAATGACGCCACTGCTCGCGACAATGATTGGAGTAGTGTTACTTTATGAGCACTTAACGCACGTGCGCGACGCGTGGTATAGTCACAAACAGAGACAGCACGCCCACAAAGCGGTGTCGATCGATGGTTGATGCGGCGACTCTCGCTCATTACGTATGTCACGAAAGCGTACGATGGTTGCGCTGTTTCGAGTTCAGATTTCGGTTTCGCAGGATAAATTTGTCAAACTTCATGACTCCGCAAGTACTACCAAGGTCCAGTTTTTGGTAATCTAAAAGGCAAATATGCTGTTTGTCGGAAGAGCTCCAATTGTTCCATTTGTCATGACCCCCCTCTGTTCACTAAAAAAAAAATTAATACTTCTAGTTTGTCTAATAACTGCTTCAGTTCTAGTATCTAATCGCGCTGAGACGTCTACCTCCACAGGAAAGCACTGCATTTTCTTTAGTGTACGGATTTCCGGAGACATTTCTTGAAATACCCTCTATAGCACCACGTATTTACCCTGTAATCCCTGTGGAGCCCCAAGAATTATCATGGGAGCTTTTACTTTTTCTTCTTTTTTAAGGGTAACTCTAAAGCTCGCTATGATCCACGTTTCCGATGTTTAAACTTTCCAATGACACAAGTTGTCCAGTTCGCAAACTCATATAGCCCTGTATACTTCCTTGTAGTCCTGTGTAACCGAACGAGATTTTGTTTTGCTTCCTTTCTCGTTGCTCAGCTTTTTAAATGACCGCCAGAAAATGTCGAGCCATGATTACAATGTTATCAGACTCCAATATCATAAAATGTCCCGTAATCATTCACACAACAAATGGCAATGTGTTACAACACGGGTACGATATTCTAGAGGTTCTTCGACGGTGCTTGAAAAAGGACGTTTACGCCTTATAATAATTATTGTAAAATATGAACACACACTCACTCTTGTATTCCGGTCGACTCAAGTCGCGTAAGTTGAACACGAAGCGTCCGGTTGATTTGGTGACGAGCGAGGTGTTTTCGTATATCAGCCATGTCCGTTCTCCGCTCTCCTGCGAATGCGGCGTACAGCAGCGGGATGTGATCGTACCTGCCGCTTCCCCTGCGCGCAATGAAATGATCAGACCACGTTGTTTCCCAAATGCTTTCTTTCATCGAGATTCAAAGCCTCCTCGTTTGCCGCAGCTGTTCTGCTTATACAGGCCGCTGTTCTAGATCAACTACTGATAGGAGAAAAGATCCGTATTTATTAAAGAAAAGCCCGGCATTCTCGCTTCGTTTATTACCGACAACGATAATCGGCGCTCTTCGATTGCTGTCGACGGGGGGCTCTTTTACGACTCGATTGTACAATGGGCTCGCAACTATTTATTTGTAACAGTTTAGGTTATAACGCGAAAAAAAAAAGAAAAAAGCGGGACACAAGTGTCGGGGATGAGTCTAGTTAGCGCCTATGAT
>JALIZH010026784.1:0-17737 GCA_030522465.1 Rhipicephalus appendiculatus
GTTATGCGGTATTATAAAATATGTTGCTAACATAACAGTCACAAGAGGCGTATAAGAAGAGAATGCGCGTCATTGTTCCGCGTACGGGCGGGGTATTGCCATCGATCGATGACGCAGTCACGCCATCGTCTTCTTCGCCTCGCAAGCTCTTTTTCAAACAGGCACAAACCAAGTAACAACATGATGAAAATACGAATATTTACCACCTGTGGCACGGTCTATTGTCTGCTCCGGAATAACGTGACTTAAGGAACTGAGTTAGAGTTCACGAAAAAGAACATACTAAGCAATAAAGAGCAGTAGAACTGAGAGGCGGGCTACCCAACGATGAACAAAGAGCGTAGTAAGTATAGAAAACTTGGTTATCTGGAAGCCACATAAGCTGTATGCGCGCGCTTACAATATATGAAATCCAATTCATTTGGCACCAAAGCAACGGAAAAATAAAGGAGAACACAATCGTTTCAACGAAAAACTTCGCCGTTGAAAGCGTCCCGGAAGACCTGCTTCTGCCGTTTTCATATAGGATCTGTTGTGGCTTGTTAGCGTTAATTGCAAGCGCCTTTAACGAACGGGCCAGCAACTCCACAAAACATGCAGTTCCGTAACCCAGTGGGCCCTAACCAATGAGAACGAAGGAAAACCTGAAAGGAAACCTGTAAAGGACCACGCAGAGTGACGAACAATGGAAGCACCGAAGGCGGCAAAATTGTCGCACGGGGCTTCCGTGCACAATGTCGCCGAGAAAATTAAATTTCGTCATCGCGAGAGCGTGCAATATCAGCAGATTTTTGTTTTCGTTGCTGCTTAGAAGTCTTCTTTCCCATTGAAGTGCTTGAATAAAAGTGACTTACACAAAGGACAAGCATTGACGGCCGAGGGAGGAAGATAAGGTTTCTGAAAACAAGCATGAAGGAGCGCAGGTTCTTCGAGTGTCTGGCGAGAGCTGGAGTGTTCCTGCCCTCAGGAAATGCGCAAATAAATGTTAGTTCGGGAAAAACTTTTATTAGGAAGCGGCTGGATTTTCTGTTGCCGGTGCGGCACTATCGTCCTTGAAGAAGGGCGGCTGATGCCCTTCGACATTGCGTACGAGAAATCCCACGGAGTGCCTAGTAATGGTTACGGGTTACTCCAGGTTTACGCTTGGTTCACTGAGATTTATACTTACTATTTTTTTTACACTGTGCCCGACATTTATTGACACATAATGCTGTTTTAACGAACACTTCGTGTTTTACTTGACCTTTATTTCAGATCTGCTTACGCCTGACCTCATCCTAACCGGTATTTTCAAAACCCCTACTTACGTTTTCTCACAACACCGGGCTTCACTTAAGCTTATTATACGCTAAAGCGTATCTTCGAGTGTGCCTAGGCATTCCATAGTGATTCTCTGCAATGCCTTATTTCAATTTCACAGCGTACAGCAAGCCTGGCGCGATAGTTTCTTATTCCACTTGAACATTGTACGGAAAATCACGACTATGACGCCGTCAGCAAAATTGCGCTTGGTGAGTCCCTATATAACTGCTATCGCAACAAAGACAGTCTAAGTTTCTCCGCTAGGGCAAAGCAATCAATGCAATAGCGAAAAACTGTAGTGTTACGCGAAGTAAGACTAGCAACTAACTCCATTAGCATCTGACCTGGCATAACGAAACACTGGCGTAATTAGAGAGTTTTAGAAGTCGGGACCCAAGAAATTTGCGACCCACTACGGCGCATGCGAAGAACACAAGCCCTTTCTGGGCTCTTGCGCTCGAGTTGTCCCAAAATCCAAAAATCAAGAACTAGTGTGGTTTCCCCAAGGCGTCTCGGGTCGCCAGCGAGACGACGCGGACGCAGCACAAGCCACGATGCAGTATGGCCCACGATCGTATGATTTTAATTTAAACACGCTTTCCGATTGACGCTAAGCCAACCGCGCCTGACCCAACTCTCAAACTCTGCTATTCCTCCGAACACAAGAGCAGCCTACCCAATGCAGCTTGGGGACCCAGTGTCTTGGGTCCCCAATTCTAAAGCTCGCGATTTTTTTTCTATGTGATCTCGACGGCTTTTTAAGTATGGATTACTTACGGGGGGCCGGGCTATCGTATCCTGTTGTCGTCGCTTGACGTAACGCAGGCAAACCCACATATAGCATAGCCAACTTTATATTATGTTGAGCATGCGCTCGCGTCAAAGACAAGTATTGTCTCTCTTGTTCTTCGAGCGCCTTGATGATGATATTAAATATGTGGACATTACGACTATGGCTAGAGAAACACGACAACACAAACCACCCATAAAAATTGAAAAAGGAAAGAAGCGAGAAATATAAACAGAGAAAGAAAGAAAAAAAAGGTTGGAAGGAAACTAGAAATAGAAATAATTAGAAAAACACAGAAAAAACTGGATTAGAGAACAAGACAGAAAAAGAGGAGTAAAGGAAAGAGAAAACGGAAGAGAAACAAAGAAGGCCTGCCCAGCTCCGCACTTCCTGTGGGATTGGCACCACTAGGGCGAAGGCTGCCTTAATTTTTCATTTGAACGTTGCTCTTCGGGCGTCGCACCATTTGCGGTCAACCCGTAATTACACGCACTGCCACGCGAAAGTAGCACGTAGACTCGATTGACGTGGTGAAACGCGTACGAAGACCGTACCGCTTCGTTGAAGGCTTTGTGCCCTTCAAGTACGCACGCACAGCCTCCGCGATAGGCCCACGGATAGGCCCAATCAGTGGGCCTATCACGTGGGCCTATGACGCAATCGATGCCAATCGATTGCGTCCTCATGTGGCGTCGTGGTGACGCCACACATTTTGGTGACCTGTGACGTCATGGTCACGTATTTGTGTGACGTCCTCGCTCCCTCGGAGGAGGTCATGTGGGTCTTCATTTCGACGACGGACACGGAGGGATCCCGCAATAACAAGCAGGTGCGCCATCTACAGCTCCACTTTAAAGCAGTTTTCTAAGTGCCAGCTATGTAATGCCGGGAAAGCCGCATGTTGGCGTGCTTTTTGCCTGGTTTCGGCAAGCCCACAACACACGCATCGTGACTGCTAGTGCCAAGTGTGCAAACAAAGCATTGTTCCCTAACCAAGGCGATGCATCTAAAAACCTACACGACCACAATACACCCATAACACACCCATAAAAGGGGAGTCTTAAGAGCGGAGCTGTTTAAGCTCACCGTCATTTGTCTGTCGAAAACAGAAATGAGCATCATCATGAACAGGCACACTCTCTCTTCGTCCTCTTCTTCATCCACGTTGTCTATTCTGCTTCGCTCCAGTATATGAAAACAAATATTTCTCCAATATATGACAACAAATGCCCTCTATGCGGGGAACACCCAGTACTTTATCACGTAACATGGGCCTGCCAACACTCAAAAGCAGTGCCAAGAAACAACGCACCAACACAGGAGCAATGGGAGGCTGCGCTGTCCTGCTCGAAGCCTGAAGAACAGCTCAAGCTGATCGACAGAGCTCGCAAGATGGCAAACGCCACCTGGGCCCTGGACTGAGGGCTCTTCCTGCGCCGGAAGAATTTGTTTGTAATCAAGTTTTTCATTCATTCCAGTGCGGGATACAATAATCTGATGGGCCAGAGAAGGAGTACAGAGAAAAAAAGAAATAGAGCAAGAAAGAGAGAGGGGGGAAGAAAGAAAGGTAGACACACACAAAAAAAAAAAAGAAAATTCTCGGCGAAAAAAATGTCTGAGCGAGGTGCTATTCGAGCCCGCATTCCCACGAATTGAAGGCGAGCATCATAACCTCTTGGCCATGCAGGCGCGCAAACCGAACATAGCATGACCTTGTATAGTATATTATAGCAAGGCCCTGGGAAATGGAAGAGACGGTGAGGGGGAGATATGTGAGGTTGAAGAGGAGGGAAAAGGAGGGAAGAGAGTAAAGCATAGCTTAGAAAAAAAATGACAGAGAAAGAGGGAGAGAGAAATTCAGAAAAAGAAAGAATGAGAGAAAGAAAAAGAATCAATGAAAGAAAAAAAAAGGAAATGGAGAGAGAGAAAGGAAAGGAAAAAAAGAAAGAGAGAAAGAAAGACAGGGAGAGAAAGTGAGGGTAACAAATACAGAGATTGATGAAAGGAAGTGAGGGTGTGGAGGAGGAAAAAGAGGACGGTAAAGAGTAAAGTATGACATAGACATAATGAGCAAGTTAGAAGTATAGAGAAACAAAAGCAGAAAAAAAAAGAAAAAGTGAAAGTGAGAGAATCAGAGAGAGAGAACGAGAGAAAAAGAAACAGGAAGCATGCGAGAAATAGAGAGAGGGAAATGAATGGAAGAAATAGGAAGAAAAATTGAAAGAGCAAGAAAGAGAAAGAAATAAAGAAATTCATGGAAATAATGAAATAGACAGAAAAAAAGAAGAAAAATAGAAAAAGAAAGAAAACTATAGAGAAACAAAGAAGGCCGCCCAGCTCCGCACTTCCTTCATTCAGTCCTGGCACCACTAGTGCGAAGCTGCCTTAATTTTTTTTATTGCGATAGCAATTATATGGAAACTCTCGGTGGATTTCTGCCGTTGCCGTCATGTCCCGGATATGTATGTGTCTATATATTTAAAAAAAAGGCACCAAGAAAAATAAATCAGAACGAAACATTCCGAAGCAACCGACTGGAGATCTGAACCAGCGGCCCCTCACTTCGCAGCGCGCTGCGTTACAACCACGTGCCAATCGGGCACCCGTGCAGTAACGGCGAACTATTCATGTACACTATTTACCGCTGGCGGTACTCTGATCTCGGAGGAGCGTGAGCGTCTTTTCTATAACGCAATGCTCCTGCATTTTCTTTCAGCTTGAAAAACTGCTCTTGAGAGGTGAACGAAAATATGGCCCTTTTCTGAACCCACTCGTGATGTGAAACCAGTGGCGTAAATCATGGGGGGGGTCAGGGGGGGTCCTGACCCCCTTTGTGCTCAGGCTGGGGGGGGACACCCCATGAAAGTGTCCCCCCCTTGAGATTTATCTTCCAAACGTCACATTTCAATTTCGTGACAGTCAAGGACAACGAAGTTTCCGTAAATCCAACTCTGAAATCTGAAGCACATTGAATGAACAGAAACGAAGTACTTCTAGCCGGTAGGCACGATGGGAAATACCTTTATGCGTTAGCACAAAAATTGCTACCATTTTTTATTGCATACTTTAACCCGAATGATGCAGCTGCAGAGGATGCTAGTGCCTGCCGACGAGTTGGTATTAGAAACTAACTTCGCCATGTGATGCCGCTTGGATGTCCAGTGCTATTTTTGTCGCCGGGCCCCGACACTCATGTTCGTTGTATTGTATTATTATTATTATTATTATTATTATTATTATTATTATTATTATTATTATTATTATTATTATTATTATTATTATTATTATTATTATTATTAAATGCGAAGCATTTCTTGGCGAACTTCGGCGACTTTGAGCGTATCTATCTAGCAGCCTACGACTTTGTGCTCTCCTGGCCGTATCGTTAACGGGATTTATACCAAAATTGGTATGGTATAACATGACTGTATGACAAACATGAATGACTGGTCATATCACGAAAATCATGAATAACTTGTCATGAAAAGTATGATTTACATGCCATGGCCATAATGCTGCTGAGGCCGTTTTCTTAACTTGACATATTCAACAATAGGTACGATGAGACATTTCTGCATGACCAACAATAATGACAGGTGGTAATATGAAAATCATTACTTGCATGTCATGTACAGCATGATTTACATGCCACGCTCATGGCGTGCTGACGGCCGTTTCGCTAGCTTGATATACACCAAATTTGGTATTGCGTGACGTGACTCTATGAAGAACATAAATGATGAGTGGTAATAGGGAAATCATCACATGTCATGTGCAACATGACTTGCATGTCGTGCTCATGGCACGCTCACGGCCGTTTCGCCAGCTTGATATACACCAAAGTTTGTATTGAGGGATGTGACTGTATATCGAACGTAAGTGCAGGTGGTAAAATGAATATCTTGGCATGCCTATCATCTACAATGCCATTTACATGCCGCGGGCACGCTCAGTGTGTGCTTGCGTCCATTTCGCTAGCTTGATATACACCGAAATTGGTATTGCGTGACGTGACTCTATGAAGAACATAAATGATGAGTGGTAATAGGGAAATCATCCCATGTCATGTGCAACATGACTTGCATGTCGTGCTCATGGCACGCTCACGGCCGTTTCGCTAGCTTGATATACACCAAAGTTTGTATTGAGGGATGTGACTGTATATAGAACGTAAGTGCAGGTGGTAAAATGAATATCTTGGCATGCCTATCATCTACAATGCCATTTACATGCCACGGGCACGCTCATTGTGTGCTTGCGTCCATTTCGCTAGCTTGATATACACCAAATTTGGTATTGCGTGACGTGACTCTATGAAGAACATAAATGATGAGTGGTAATAGGGAAATCATCACATGTCATGTGCAACATGACTTGCATGTCGTGCTCATGGCACGCTCACGGCCGTTTCGCCAGCTTGATATACACCAAAGTTTGTATTGAGGGATGTGACTGTATATCGAACGTAAGTGCAGGTGGTAAAATGAATATCTTGGCATGCCTATCATCTACAATGCCATTTACATGCCACGGGCACGCTCATTGTGTGCTTGCGTCCATTTCGCTAGCTTGATATACACCAAATTTGGTATTGCGTGACGTGACTCTATGAAGAACATAAATGATGAGTGGTAATAGGGAAATCATCACATGTCATGTGCAACATGACTTGCATGTCGTGCTCATGGCACGCTCACGGCCGTTTCGCCAGCTTGATATACACCAAAGTTTGTATTGAGGGATGTGACTGTATATAGAACGTAAGTGCAGGTGGTAAAATGAATATCTTGGCATGCCTATCATCTACAATGCCATTTACATGCCACGGGCACGCTCATTGTGTGCTTGCGTCCATTTCGCTAGCTTGATATACACCAAATTTGGTATTGCGTGACGTGACTCTATGAAGAACATAAATGATGAGTGGTAATAGGGAAATCATCACATGTCATGTGCAACATGACTTGCATGTCGTGCTCATGGCACGCTCACGGCCGTTTCGCCAGCTTGATATACACCAAAGTTTGTATTGAGGGATGTGACTGTATATCGAACGTAAGTGCAGGTGGTAAAATGAATATCTTGGCATGCCTATCATCTACAATGCCATTTACATGCCGCGGGCACGCTCATTGTGTGCTTGCGTCCATTTCGCTAGCTTGATATACACCGAAATTGGTATTGCGTGACGTGACTCTATGAAGAACATAAATGATGAGTGGTAATAGGGAAATCATCCCATGTCATGTGCAACATGACTTGCATGTCGTGCTCATGGCACGCTCACGGCCGTTTCGCTAGCTTGATATACACCAAAGTTTGTATTGAGGGATGTGACTGTATATAGAACGTAAGTGCAGGTGGTAAAATGAATATCTTGGCATGCCTATCATCTACAATGCCATTTACATGCCACGGGCACGCTCATTGTGTGCTTGCGTCCATTTCGCTAGCTTGATATACACCAAATTTGGTATTGCGTGACGTGACTCTATGAAGAACGTAAATGATGAGTGGTAATAGGGAAATCATCACATGTCATGTGCAACATGACTTGCATGTCGTGCTCATGGCACGCTCACGGCCGTTTCGCTAGCTTGATATACACCAAAGTTTGTATTGAGGGATGTGACTGTATATCGAACGTAAGTGCAGGTGGTAAAATGAATATCTTGGCATGCCTATCATGTACAATGCCATTTACATGCCACGGGCACGCTCATTGTGTGCTTGCGTCCATTTCGCTAGCTTGATATACACCGAAATTGGTATTGCGTGACGTGACTGTATGACGAACATAAATGACAGATCCTAACATGTAAATCATGATATGCATATTATGTATAACATTATTTGCTTCTTGCTGGCTGCTTCGCATTACATCGATTCCCACAGTGCGTGGGATCTGCCGGTTTATTATTATTATTATTATTATTATTATTATTATTATTATTATTATTATTATTATTATTGTTATCATTATTATTATTATTATTATTATTATTATTATTATTATTGTGTGAATGCATAATTTTAGTTTTGTATAATTAAAAATAAAGCATATTTGTAACAACAAAATGGCCGCCGTTGGAAGATGTGTGTCCCCCCCTTGTGGTCTTTATGGATTTACGCCACTGTGTGAAACGAATAAAAAGAACACCGGGCACACCTTACGTCTGATGCCTTCGCGTGGCATGAGACGCAGAGGGGTCACTCCTTGCGCCGCAGTTTAAAAGAAAAAAAAATATCTGAGCGCGTCGAGTTCTGCATTGTCGACACTTGCAGAACTCGTAACAAGTGTAGCTGTTGTTAGTTCTCGATTGTCCTGTGTATACTTGTGCGTTCTTTTCGAGCGTCCTTCTCTGTGGTTTAGCGGCGCACTGCATGTATCGAGCTGCTTGTCGTTCTTCGTTTGACATTCCAATTTCTTGCTATCACATTCATTGCTTCGCCATTGCGGCGAATCTGTGCCTTTTGTTGCGTGAGTTACACTGGCCGATGTTGAGCGCTTTCGTGTGGCTCCTGGAAGGGTGTGCTGCGCATGCGCGAGGAGCAGTGACGTCACACGGCGCACAGCTGGCGCGCCGGAGCCACTGCCACGCGTGCCTCGCCGGTCTGAATTTTCCAGAGGAGTGAAGTCATAGCCGCGGCAGACGCAGTCTGATCGTAACCCGTGGCTCGAGCGCCTCGAACCACGCTGCTCTCTGCTTCTTTGGTTGCGTCTGCCGCGGCACTTCATACATATAGCGGGGCATTTGCCAGTGTGGTATAGCCATGAAGAAGGCGAGCGAAATTGCTGCTTAGCGGCGCAGAAGAGCGGAGAAGCTTAACTCATCGGATCCCGAAGTAGTTCCTGGCAATTACCGGTTGAGCGTAGGAAGAACGAACAGAAGAAGGCTAAACGCGCTGCGGAGACACCGGTGCAAAGGGAGGAACGTCTAGCAAAGCAGCGTTGCCAGGAGGCTGAGCGACGTGTCCGACCGTTTCAGCAGCAGCAACAACAAGACGCCGTCGATGACGTCAAGGCTCGCCGATCGACTGAATATACGGGGAAACTTGGTAAAAGCGCCATTGCGACTCGGACCTTCGAGACGGACTTCGTAAACAATCCGTTTGGATATGTGTGCGACGTGTGTGAAAGACTGTGGCACATGAAGACTTGACGCCGGTAAGTAGTGCCATGCGTGAAACGTTGAGTTTAGCGGCGCCACCTGAGTGAGCGGCGCCGCCTAGCTCCCGCTACGTATATCCTGGCATAGCCGAGCTAAGCCACTGCAATTTCTTTTTTCAAAAATACTTTTAGGACAGATCGGTAAGTTATGGTCATTGCCAAGGTACTCTTTACTTTAGAAATACATGTAGATAATGCAAGTCACTCTTCACTTTACAATATACGAGGGCGATGTCCGGAGTAATAATAAATGCTTAAAACAAAAAAGCGCTTTACAATGAGAACACGTACTTTCTGTAAAGAGCCTGTAGGCTTACTCTCAAGACCTGCCTATTCGACCAAGTAGGACACCTGCGTTTCACACATCTTTGTGCATGCTTTCGGCAAAACTGCAGCCTTTGAGCAAAACCTACAATGAATTTCTCCCGCGGCCATGGTTGTTTATCCTATTATGTTTAATATGAATGGCAATCTCTATGCAGAATGGTATTGAATTGGGGAATAGTTTGGGCCTACTCATCAAAAATTTATTTCGCCAAATGGAGTCCCTAGTCGACGCTATGACTTCCACGACTCAACTGTTAACGCGTAACCGTACTTTGACTATTAAAGGGCCCCTCACCAGGTTTAACAATTTTGAGCTGACGAGCGCAATTCATACACTGAGCGTTCACGATCACGTCTGCTAAAATTTGCAACGCTACGCGCCGCGGAAATGGGTCAAATTTCAAGCTGAACGCTGCTTGCCCTTCCTTTCGCGTGCTCGCGCCTAAAGAATGAGGGGATGACGTACACGGTGGAATGGCCCTACGTAGACAGTAGTGCTGTGACGTGGGTCCTCTACGTAGACGGCTGTGCACTGACGTCGACAAGAGTAGCACGTGACACTGCGAAAACTATTTGACACGAAGTGTGTTGTTTGTGGAATTTGTTGCTTGAATAGATGAATAAAACTCGAGAGAAATAATGAGACGCACAGAGTGAATGTGTGCGTCTTTTTCATTTTTGTTCAGTGAATTGCAGCGATATGCGGGGCTAATGTGCCTCCATTTCGCATGCGTTCGTGTCCCCGCGGTTAGCGCATCGAGCAGACGCCAGCCCTGCAAACGAAAGTAATGTTCTGGCGCGTTCGACACTCATTATGCTCATTTATTCTAGCGCGTCCAAGTAAACGTAAATGCGGCACTGGCTCATGATACCGCCACTCTCGTGCCAGTGAAATGGCGCAGTTTTCGTGCTCGGTAGTTGGTTGCAAGCCTGATGATCAGCGAGGGCGCATTCGACATCACTTGCAGAAAGATGAAGCGCAGCGCCTTGCCTGGCTGCAATGCATTGACCTTCCGACGACGCAGAAGCATGCGCTTCTTTGTGATCGTCCCTGACAGCAGGTGCAGGGATGCGACGTGGTGTTTCACGGTAAGGATCCATGATCCGTGCCAGCCTTTCCAAACGAGCGAGCACCGAGGCATCCATCCCGCAGAAACAGGCAGTAGACCACAAAATAACGCTGGTCAACAAAACAACGCCGCACGCGTGCTCGGGGGCTGGGCTTCCTCAGGGACGTCATGCACACGTGACCTTGAGCTCGGATGCCGGAGAACGTAGGGAAGAGATTTGGCTTGCAGAAGGCTACGCGGGGCGAGCGGCAAGGGTTTCGAGCTCGCCTCCTTGCATCATGGTTACGCGCCGCTTCAAAATACCCGTTTTCTCAGCTCGTAATGAACCGATTGAAAAAAATTACACCATCTCCCGCTAAAGGGAACCATGTGTAGATGTGAAGCAGCGGGCGCTAACGCTTACACTGGCGGCGGCGTTGACGCTGGCGCTCATCGCAGCGTTGCGCAGGAGAGAAAACTGGGGAGGCGCAAAGCAGGCAGTGATGGAGCAGTGTTTCCTACTGGAACATGCCAATCGCTGCTAATGGCCAATGAGAGACAGAAGACTCCGACTGGACACAGAGACCCGCACTCCGCTTTTAGTTAACGCGCACGCTGCGAATTTTTATTGTTCAACAACGCACAGGAGAAATCTCCCACCGGCACCACCTTGGAGGTCAAGATCCATTGCCATATATACGGGGTGGCCAGTGAACGGTTGTGCAGCGCGAGCAGTCGGTTTTTTCAACCAAGAAACTCGCTAGCAGACGCTGCCTGCGTTGGCGTCGCGAGGCGAGAGGGGGGAGCGTAGGAGAGGAGAGAGAGGGGGGTGACACGCATGCGCAGTGGTAGTGTGAACGCCGTGGGCAGGGATGCGTAGAGGAGAAAGGGGGAGCGTAGGCGAGGAGAGAGAGGGGGGACGCGCATGCGCAGTGGGAGTGTAGACGCCGCGGGCGTCTACACTCCCACTGGAGGAGAGAGGGGGGAGTGTAAGAGGGGGAGAGAGGAGGGGAGGCGCATGCGCAGTGAGGGTGTGGTTGCCGCTGGGAGGGATGCCTAGAGGAGAGAGAGGGGGAGAGGAGGTTTTTTATTTTTATTTTTTTTAAAGGGTTTGCGCATGCGCAGTAAGGGTGGGCACGCGGCACACCACCACCACCACCACCACCGGATTAAGCTTCGCCATAAGATGCTTCACATCTAAAAAAAAAAAGCCCCCACCTCCCCCGAAGGAATCGTGAGGAAATGCGAATGCATTTCGCGCGCGCTTCACTCCATTTATATATGGTGGTTGTGGTTCGAAGAAGGAAACGGCGCCTAATTTCTGCAGCCCGGTCGGGAGCACGGCGCAGCGCCTTTTTTTTTGCTTTTTTCTTGTTTTTTTAATTTTTTAATTTATTTTTTTAATTTTTTTTTATATATAGCTCCGCCGAGCTCCGCCGCAGACCGCTTTTAGTTAACGCGCACACTGCGAATTTTTATTGTTCAACAACGCACAGGAGAAATCTCCCACCGGCACCACCTTGGAGGTCAAGATTCATTGCCATATATACGGGGTGGCGAGTGAACGGTTGTGCAGCGCGAGCAGTCGGTTTTTTCAACCAAGAAACTCGCTAGCAGACGCTGCCTGTGTCGGCGTCGCGAGGCGAGAGGGAGAAGGGGGAGCGTCGGAGAGAGAGAGGGGGCGCGCATGCGCAGTGGGGAGTGTGGACGCTGCGGGCAGAGATGCCTAGAGAAGAGAGGGGGGGGAGCGTAGGAGAGGAGAAGAGAGGTGGGACGCGCATGCGCAGTGGGAGTGTGGACGACGCGGGCAGGGATGCCTAGAGGAGAGAGGGGGGAGCGCAGCAGGGGAGAGAGGAGGGGAGGCGCATGCGCAGTGAGGGTGTGGCTGCCGCGGGGAGGGACGCCTAGGGGAGAGAGAGGGAGAGAGGAGGTTTTTTATTTTTATTTTTTAAGGGTTTGCGCATGCGCAGTAAGGGCGGTCACGCCGTACACCACCACCACCGGATTAAGCTTCGCCATAAGATGCTTCACATCTAGCACCTGCCGGCGCGCACACCTCCTCAACCTGTCCTCCTCCTCCTCCTCCTCCGCGGACAACGCCAACGCCGCACAACGCCAACGCCGGATGCCTGACATAGCCCGACTATGAAATGCATTCGCATTTAAAATTACACCATCTCCCGCTAAAGGGAACCATGTGTAGATGCGAAGCAGCGGCCGCTAACGCTTACACTGGCGGCGGCGTTGACGCTGGCGCTCATCGCAGCGTTGCGCAGGAGAGAAAACTGGGGAGGCGCAAAGCAGGCAGTGATGGAGCAGTGTTTCCTACTGGAACATGCCAATCGCTGCTAATGGGCAATGAGAGACAGAAGACTCCGACTGGACACAGAGACCCGCACTCCGCTTTTAGTTAACGCGCACGCTGCGAATTTTTATTGTTCAACAACGCACAGGAGAAATCTCCCACCGGCACCACCAGTGAACGGTTGTGCAGCGCGAGCAGTCGGTTTTTTCAACCAAGAAACTCGCTAGCAGACGCTGCCTGCGTCGGCGTCGCGAGGCGAGAGAGGGGGAGCGTAGGAGAGGAGAGAGAGGAGGGGACGCGTATGCGCAGTGGGAGTGTGGACGCCGCGGGCAGAGATGCCTAGAGGAGAGAGAGGGAAGCGTAGGAGAGGAGAGAGAGGGACGCGCATGCGCAGTGGGAGTGTGGACGCCGCGGGCAGGGATGCCTAGAGGGGAGAGCGTAGGAGGGGAGAAAGGAGGGGAGGCGCATGCGCAGTGAGGGTGTGGTTGCCGCGGGGAGGGATGCCTAAAGGAGAGAGAGGGGGAAAGGAGGTTTTTTATTTTTTTTAACGGTTTGCGCATGCGCAGTAAGGGATGTCACGCCGCACACCGGATTAAGCTCCGCCATAAGATGCTTCACATCTAAAATTCTTGTGGCATAATGCTCTTCATCGGACACACAGCAACTGCCAGCGTCTAACTAAAATTCGTTATGGGGCGTGGTGTGGGGCCTTTTAAAGACGATAGTCTTTCTTGGGATACCTGAACGCAAAAATTTTCGTCTGTCTGTATGTCTGTCTGTCTGTCTGTCTGTCGGCAACCCGATTCAGCTACTCGGCCAAACTGTAACCACTTTCTGAACGCCCAGCCACCTTGAACTGGTGTTTGCGTTCATACTTGTGAACATATTCGATCAAAGAGCAAATACTACGCGTACCTGAGGCGCAACATTAGTATGTAAGTGTCAAGTCGTGTGTTCTTTTATTAGAAAATACATAGCTACGCAATTCTAAAGACCTAGTGTTTTTTAGGCTGCGCTGAAAATGCGACGCTGTGCATGAACTGCGACGCTTTGCACGAAAAAAGCCCTGTGCCTACGATAAGGTGCTGCCGCTGGCAGTTGCCCTTGGTCACGGTGTAATGCCCTTGTTCAGCACAAGCTCATGTTTTCCAATGGCGTCCATATCTCGCACAGCGCCTCCTCTATTTTATCAATGCCAGCCACATGCGGCCAATTCAACGTAGAGTAGGCGCTGTCTGAGGCAAGGCAAAACATAGTAGTACGGCCGGCACAAGACTATTGTCTTTCGACGACATTTGCAGCGAATCACGCAGATACGCGGCCAATTTTTTCGTTCGGACGCAGCAGTAGCGTTACAGCATAGCCATGGTTTAGCCAGCCTTTTTTGGACACGGCCGCACTTGGTTTCGTAAAACCATGACTCCGTACCGGAAGGCGCTACTATGAATGGTGCTTTATAGGCACCCGACAGTCAGCTCGGCACACTCGCTCATGAGTGCACTCAAATCACACTCACTCACACTCATTTGAACGTGGTGAGTTGAGTATGAGTGAGTACTCATGCGTGTGAGTGGACGTGAGTGTGAACGTGAGTGAGTACTCATGAGTGTGAGTGGAGGTGAGTGTGAACGTGAGTGAGTACTCATGAGTGTGAGTGGACGTGAGTGTGAACGTGAGTGAGTGCGAAGGCTGAAAAATTGTGGTGAGTGAGTTTGAGTGAGTACTCCCCTTAAAGTGCCAACCTATGCCCGACACTGACCAGAGGGCGCGATGGAGCTTTTGTGTGCCGCCTCAGCATTGACGGCATCGACCGCCAGGGGCACCAAGAAAATGAAACACTCGCTGAACACATTGACGCGCTCAAGGGTCTACCTTTTGGCACATTTTAAACTAACGCTTCCTGGGTGCATCTATATTCACCCGTGACCTTCCTCCCCCTACCTAAAAAAGAATATACATATATGCCGCCAATTTTGCTGCGTCTACTCACTAGATTGTGTTCTGGCGCTATACCGTCGGATCTTGTAAACTGCATTGCCGGGTGCCTATATAGAAATATATGACAAAGACGGTATTTCTGCCGAAATAAAATGGGACGGAAAGTTTGCCGCATCATGTAACAATACCGTACAGTAGGCGCTAGAAGCAACTATTTTATACAGACGACGCCAACAGGAACCATACCATACCGTCGGCGCAAAAAAGTATCGGTAACACAAAGGGTATAATGTTCGCTAATGCTGGCATTTGTGATCGAGCGGTGGATGGGGACTGGTGGTAATCTGGTCTACCGTATTTGCGCACGTAGTACCAACACTTAGCACCGGCTCATTTCTGTCTAATATAAAGAACATGAACGTGTGTGTTGGCAAATATGGCTAAATGCGAAAAATGTCTGCTAATGTTGGCATCACAGAATGTGTGGTCTGGAACGCGCTTATTTTTCATCGTCATCAGCGTCATCGTCTTCATTATGGCGTATAATGGTTACCTTGCATGTGCTGTGCCGTGATGCTAGAGTCATCGTCATCGCACTATAGCGTGGCTACACCGGGGGACGGGGGACACCGGGAGAGTGATGTACAAGCCTCGACCTTAAGGAGCTTCGCCCCTAATATTCAGTGAATTCTATTCCGTTAAAACTGTATAAACTGATGAGCAGAGCTTAGTATTCGCTTTCGTCCACCACGGTGGATCAGTGGTTATGATGCTCGGCTGCTGATCCCAAGGTCGCGGGTTCTATCCCGTCCGCGGCGGTCGCATTTCGATGGAAGTGAAATGCTAGGGGCCCGTGTACTGTGCGATGTCAGTGCACGTTGAAGAACACCAGGTGGTCGATATTGCCGGGGCCCTCCACTACGGCGTTCCTCCTAATTATGTCGTGGTTTTGGGACGTAAAACCCCAGATATTATTATTAGTGTTCGCTTTCCTCTGTTGACATTTGGCTTGTGTTTGTCTGAGTCGAGGCTGCGGCTTCGCCTCGTCTTTCCTGGCTCTCGGCTTGCGTCTCAGTCTTCCGAAGCTGATAGTCACCTCGTATTAGCTGGCGTTTGGCCTCCGCTTCTCTCTTCGTCTAACTCCGGCCGTGACGTTTCGCTGTCGCTTTCCTGGCTCTGACAGACGAATAGGCCTTTCGGTGACACTGTCATTCCAAACGTGTGAGCTGGTTGGTGTCCTTGGTGGGAAGAGAAACCGCTTGCGCTGCATTGGCGCCTTCTCTTCAGTTAATTTTGGTACTGACTTGACCTGTGGCATCACTTGATAAATTTTGTTACTTTGAGCGCCACGTGACGACATTAGACGGCAGGTTGTGTTTCGGACAAATGAAGACGGTTGCGTGCTATGTTTGCGCTATCTACTATGAAACATCGTCAAGCTGACTCAAACGCGAGACATAGCGAAGCACTTCGAAGTTAAACGGACTGTTTCCGTTAAAGAGTCTGCATGCTTACTCTCGCGGCCTGCCTATTCACCCGCTTAAAGCAACTAAGATTTAATAAAGTTTGTTTAACCTTCCGGCAATACTGAAAACCTTGAGCAAAAGCTGCAATATTTTTCTTCCGCAGCAATGATTCTTTATCGTAAAATTTTTAATATAAACAGCCATTTCTATGAAGAGCGGAATTCAAGCTGGAAATAGCTTGTGTCTACTGAATATGAAGCGGTTGTTTTGTTATTGTTTTTTTTTTCTCGAAAAGAAGTCCCTTGGTGACGCCATGACAATCACGTATCAACTTTTTAACGCGTAAGCATGCTGTGCGTTGTCAGTGCCTGTTAAAGAACACCACATGGTCGAAATCATGTGGAGCCATGCGCTACGGCATATCTAATAACCTAATTAACTTCGGGACATTAACGTTCATAAACAAAAAATTACACCATCTCCCGCTAAAGGGAACCATGTGTAGATGTGAAGCAGCGGGCGCTAACGCTTACACTGGCGGCGGCGTTGACGCTGGCGCTCATCGCAGCGTTGCGCAGGAGAGAAAACTGGGGAGGCGCAAAGCAGGCAGTGATGGAGCAGTGTTTCCTACTGGAACATGCCAATCGCTGCTAATGGGCAATGAGAGACAGAAGACTCCGACTGGACACAGAGACCCGCACTCCGCTTTTAGTTAACGCGCACGCTGCGAATTTTTATTGTTCAACAACGCACAGGAGAAATCTCCCACCGGCACCACCTTGGAGGTCAAGATCCATTGCCATATATACGGGGTGGCCAGTGAACGGTTGTGCAGCGCGAGCAGTCGGTTTTTTCAACCAAGAAACTCGCTAGCAGACGCTGCCTGAAACACTCGCCTAGCAGACGCCTGCCTTCGTTGGCGTCGCGAGGCGAGAGAGGGGGGAGCGTAGGAGAGGAGAGAGAGGGGGTGACACGCATGCGCAGTGGGAGGGTGAACGCCGTGGGCAGGGATGCGTAGAGGAGAGAGGGGGGGAGCGTAGGCGAGGAGAGAGAGGGGGGGACGCGCATGCGCAGTGGGAGTGTAGACGCCGCGGGCAGGGATGCCTAGAGGAGAGAGGGGGGAGTGTAAGAGGGGGAGAGAGGAGGGGAGGTGCATGCGCAGTGAGGGTGTGGTTGCCGCTGGGAGGGATGCCTAGAGGAGAGAGAGGGGGAGAGGAGGTTTTTTATTTTTTATTTTTTTTAAAGGGTTTGCGCATGCGCAGTAAGGGTGGGCACGCGGCACACCACCACCACCACCACCACCACCGGATTAAGCTTCGCCATAAGATGCTTCACATCTAATAAGGCAACTTACTAACCATCCCTATGATTGATTAGGCTCCCAAGTGT
>JALIZH010026785.1:0-16158 GCA_030522465.1 Rhipicephalus appendiculatus
TAGTTTTCGATATGCGTGGTATTTGCATTAGCACAGAAAGCGTGCTTCTGGTTCGAAAGAAAACCCGCTTTCACGACTATTTTACATAACAGATTGAAAAGAGCGCCGCAGTTTGGAGCTGGTATTGTTATGTTGCAACCCACTATAGCTTTCTTCTCAAACATTGTATACTGTTTCACTTTCGTTCTCCGCGAATGTTCTATATGCATAACGTGCATGCCATTGTAACTTATTAAATGCGAAGCATTTCTTAGCGAACTTCGACGACTTTGAGCGTATCTATCTATCTATCTATCTATCTAGCTATCTATCTAGCCGCCTACGACTTTGTGCTCTCCTGACCGTATCGTTAATGGGATTTATACCAAATTTGGTATGGCATAACATGACTATATCACGAACATGAATGGCTGGTCATATCATGAAAATCATCGCTAACTTGTCATGAAAAGTATGATTTACATGCCACGCTCATGGCGCGCTCGCGGCCGTTTCGTTAGCTTGATGTACACCAAATTTGGTATTGAGTGACGTGACTGTATGACGAACATAAATGAAAAATGGTAATATGGAAATCATGACATGTCATGTGCGACATGACTTGCATGCCACGCTCATGGCGCGCTCGCGGCCGTTTCGTTAGCTTGATATACACCAAATTTGGGATTGAGTGACGTGACTGTAGGACGAACATAAATGACAAGTGGTAATATGGAAATCATGACTTGTCATGTGCGACATGACTTGCATGCCACGCTCATGGCGCGCTCGCGGCCGTTTTGTTAGCTTGATATACACCAAATTTAGTATTGAGTGACGTAACTGTATGACGAACATAAATGACTGGTTCTAACATGTAATACATGACATGCAATTTATGTAAAGCATGATTTCCTCTTTCCTGGCTGCTTCGCATTACATCGATTCCCACAGTGCGTGGGATCTGCCGGCTTTTGTTTTTGTTTGTTTATCTTCCCTGCATAATTCAACCCCTCTGATCACCTGCCCTGTTAGTGTGCATATTATATGGGGCCGTAGATCAGTAATGCACATTTATCATTTTAGCCCTTGGCGTGTGCAAAATCATACTTGTGGCAAAACAAATAAATTTTTTTGAGGCTTAAGGTATGGCCTGGCGGTTCTTGAATACATGGAGAGTTTTATGCGAAATAATATCCTCAGTGGCATATATGAACCTGAGACAATATAGCAAAAATTCTTATTAAGATCGTTATTTAAAAAAAATACTCACCAAGTTCAGACCCTGTGGACAATAGGCATGCGTAGGTTAGGCGGTGAAGATTGTGAATGCAAAGTCCTGGGACTCTGAATCTTGGGTGGTGTTCCAGTCCTGTACTTCGGGACCCCCGTCTGTATGTATTTTCTAGGCTATAATGTTATTAATTTTAAGTGTAATAAGAACGCTCTATCAAAAAATGATATTCGACGGTAAAATGTTTATTCTTAAAGTGTAATAACAACTGCTGATTTTTAAAACATGTTGCACTGGTGCACGTCGCCAAGAATCGCTGGTAATTTGATGAAAACCAAGCGCTCCTTTGTCGAAGGGTTGTGTCTACCAGTCAGGTGGAATGAGGTCACCATTAAACGTGACGCGTGCATCGTAAAACAATCGCTTAAAGGGCGGCGCGACTGAACTCCTCTTGAGTTGCGGTGTGAAGAAAGTACGCACAACTTCAGCTTCGGAGTCGAAAAAAGGGAGTAGAGCAATCTTACTTGCTGAGGCTATATGATGTAACAAATGTATTCAGCGCAACTCTGTTAAAGTGCTTCGAGTCCGAGGATTATTTAAAATTACGGGGGAAAGTGCAGCTACGCTGCTGCCGCCATGACTTTCCAAGGTTTATTTTTGTTCGTATGCAAGCTATTACTAAACGCTTCTTCCCAGGCCTTTCTTGCTGTAGTGTTCTTCTGTAAACGGCGCATTGCATATTCCAGTGCAGGATTGAAATTTCGGACGCCATCTTGTGAGAGGTTCCACTAGCCCTTGGCCCACAACTTCCCATTGCGTACATATCGCGGGCGCTTCCGTTGTTTCTCTGCCATCTGTGTATGGGTTGGACTGTATATATATCAGTCTAGGTAGAAATGTGAATAGATATAGCAGAACCCCGGTGCAACGAGCGTGAATATAGCAAATAATCGATTTTAACGAAATAAGTAAGAATTCCGTCACTGTCCTTTGGTGTAACAAATGCATGGTTATCAGAACATCTAAAAAACAAATATACTTTAGTCTCACATGCTGCTTCATTATTCCAAGCTCCAACTGAACAAGCAATCACAGCTCATGTCTAACAAATATATGCCTATAACAAATATCCGATACAACGAACACAATATGTGTACCATGCGGCTTTATTGTAAACAGGTTCAACTCACACAAAGCTATCACAGCACAGCCAGTATGGCGGAGTCAACCAAAAAAACACTGCGTTGTCTTCCTTGTGCCCCTTGGTGATCACTGCGTTCGACGTCGCTTTGGTGTTCATGCCTTTGATGCCACTGTGTTCGTGTATCACCGTCACAACGTGCTGCTCCGCTTACCTTTGGACGAGACGCTGGAGATCTCGGAGAAGGTCTCGGGAGAGGCCAGCGGCGCCCACGTCATCCAGTTCGGCTTGAGGCCGTCGCTTGCCGTCGTCGGGGGGTTCGGTGGGCGACGACGCCGTGTCGGGGGGACTCGACTTGTCTCTCCGGCGAGGCGTCGAACGAGCACGGGACCATGCGCAACGCCCGAACCTGCGTAGCATCCGTCAACACGAACTCATTTGGGGTCATCATCATCATCATCAGTCTGACTACGCCCACTGCAGGGCAAATGCCTCTCCCATGTACCGCTAATCGTCCCGGTCCTGTGCTTTCTGCTGCCACGTTATACCTGCAAACTTCTTAATCTCATCTGCCCACCTAACTTTCTGTCTCCCCCTCGCACGTTTGCCTTCTCTTGGAATCCAGTCAGTCACCCTTAATGACCAGCGGTTATCCTGCCGACGTGCTACGTGCCCGGCCCATGTCCATTTCTTCTTCTTGATCATAGGCGTGCGCAAATAACGGGGTAGGGGGTTGGGGAAGAAGAAGAAGCTGGCTACCCCACCAAATAATCTAAGATGGTGCAAAGACTGCTTTATGCATTTAATCGGTGGGACTTGCCCCGTCAGTGTTCAAACTGCAGAGTTACAGCCACGCAGTTCTTGGACCATAATGGTGGCCGGGGTCCCCTAATGTTGCATTCTAAGAAGTGATGATGATGACAGTAGATTTTCATAACTCAGGGGCAATTTTGGCTAACGCTGGTCAACTCAGTTAAGAGGGACTACTGAAGGTGAAAAATAGACATTCTAAGAACTGTGCACTTCCCTCCTTTAGCCGAAGAGCCGGAAACCAAAGACCGCTCATTTGAAGAAGCACTTCATCACTGGTTTCATTTACTTTTATTGCGACAGCAATTATATGGACAGTCTCGACGGGTTTTTGCCGTCACCGTTGCCGTCGCCGGAGCCGTCGGCGTCATGGTGCGTATAAAGTCCAAATTGGTAAGATCCCCATCGTACGTTCTACTAGCGAGTAATAGCGCACGATTTTGTGGAGTTGCGTGAGATCGGATCCAAAGAGCCTCATTTCGTATAACATTATAATTTGTTACTATCGCATTCATTGCTGCACCTTTGCGGTGAAACTGTGACTTTTTCCTATCTATTGCCAAGCTTGTCTTTGGGACTGAACCAATTCCCGAAGGAGGGGGGGGGCACTGCGGTGAATCTTCGCAGCCCCCCTCCCTAAGGGAGAACCGCGCGCAATCGTATAGTTATGGCGGTTGTTTAGCACGATAAAGTCGCTCACGCCTCCTGATGACACCATGGGTACGTGAAAGCCAGTGAGGTCTGTTTAGCAGTGTCTCTTTAAGCAGTTAAGCACGCCTAGACTATTTTCTTCGTGGCTTGACCAATACAGCCTCAACGAGGTCCAGGATAAAGTGTTATATCTAGCCAGTAAACTAAACGAGGAGGATCTGTAGTTTGCTGGCTGTATCTGGCACTTAACGCGCGAACTCATTAACAGTGCACCATACAATCTCGTTCACAGGCAGCCTCGTTTCTTTCGCCGTCCACGTCTGCTGTGGCATTATTTTTGCTCGACTGAGTGGCTTCGTGACCCGCATGACATAGCCAAAACAGAGACCGAGTTTAAAGTCCTTGCTCCGGAAAAGATCAGTACTGATTTCTCTTACGATCAAGATACACGTTAGTTTACCAGTGCACGGGATTCTGAACTCCATGCCAGCACTATACAGCTAAAAAATAATCTATCTTTCTTACCTTACATTTTCGCAGACAGGTAGGACGTTTCTAGGGACACAAAGCCAGCCCCACGCGGTTTTTATGCATAAAGCCGAACCCGATTTGAGCTAATGTTCTTATTGCAGAAGCTGAACTACCCATCTGCTAACCCACTGACACGTATGAGAAGGCCGCCTTTGCGGAAGACAGGTGTACACGTAAAAACATAGGCCAGCTCGGTATGAGGCACTTTATCCGTGTTTATGTAACCTCTGTCCCACTCTTTGTTTTAACAGACCTTCTAGATTTTCTGATGTCTGAAACACGCTGCAATTTTTATTGCCTTCAAAACTAGCTATGCAGAAGGAATACTCAACAAGCCGCCTCGATTTGCCTAGTGTAAGTACATATGCCACACTTGTCTAGAGAATAAACATGCCCCGTGCGTCAAACTCATTACCGCAGCGTTCTCGATGTAGTCATTAAAAGTTCAGTAAAGCGTTCATAAAGTTAATTTGTCAAGCATCTTGGCTCTGTAGCATGACTCTGCCAACTGTGGTCTTCAATACATTATTTAAAAAGAATTTTGCACCATGCGTTCTCATTTTTACCCATCAAGTTTACCAAGCTATTCCAGTGGTCTTTATTTGATGCCTTGAGGGTCCCTAATGTGAAATTGTACATAAAAAGAACAAAAAAAAACAAACAATATATGAGCTGACCTGACGTCATGCTTTTTAAGGCGAAGTGCAGTAATCTCCGTCGTCCATTTTCCTTTGCATATCCTGCCATATCACCAAAGCAGATGCGCGAGCTTCAAACTTGCACTGGGCCGATAGCTTTAACAGCGTGTATCACGGATGCACATCGCGACGAAGCCTACAAATCATGTGCAAAAGCTTTTATAAAACAGACGCACCCGTATTAATCCACGGCCAATTGAATAAGCCTAGATAGACCGGCGCCGTGTTTAGTGATTGTGTGAAAAGCCTGCCTGTGTTGCCACGGCTTACTGTCACACTCACAGGCACAAAACACAACTTTACAAGCTTGAAAGGCACAATGTGAGAAAAGGTTGTCTTTGCAGAGTGTTGTTCGGGGCACAATATTCTTCAACAAAACTTCTGTTGGGCCTAGTTGGTACATAGCACTTAAGGTGAAAACTTAAGCGCAAACCAAGACGGATCACAAAGAATAAAAGAGACAAGCACTGGCGCTTACTAACAACTGCTTTATTCTTGTCGCAACAACAACTATAAGTGCCACAACCACAGATCTTGCATGCGCACGCGTAAAAAGACGCATTGCACACGTAAAAACAGATTTCTAACGAAGATTTCTAACGCCTTGTTACGCGTGCGCATGCAAGGTCTGTGGTTGTGGCACTTATAGTTGTTGTTGCGACAAGAATAAAGCAGTTGTTAGTAAGCGCCAGTGCTTGTCTCTTTTATTGCTTGTTATCCGTCTCGTTTTGCGCTTAAGTTTTCACCTTAAATACACTATTCTACACAATTTTCAAAAAGCCATGAGGAGCGAGAGTTTCGCGAGTTCGGCTGATATCTAAACGTCTACGTTTGAACTACCATCTTGAGGGCATTGCGAAAAACAAGGGCCCCTTCCGCCGATTCCCCAACTCACTCCCGGTTGGCCAAAGGCGACGCCTGACCATTCCGTCTTATTAGAAAGGACGCGTGAAAGTCGATGAAGGTGGTAATGAGGGCTTGCTGGTATTGCATTCCCACTTGATGGTAGAGCATGCTGAAAGCAGGGGCAGCAATAAAGCTTCACTTGACACAGTGCTGTGTTGTGTCAAGTGTACCTTTTCTGTTTTCCCCTGTCTCCAGCCTGAGCTACCATCAACTAGGATGCATAGAACTCGCACCTGGTAGGCCAAGTCGGTGGTCGTCACATGGTCCCAATGTTGGCGCTCCATCTCCGAAGGAGGCAGCAGGTCGGTGAACGAAGTCTCGAGCACCACGCAGTGCGGGACGGAGGAACGACTTCGGGGCGAGTCTTCGAGCAGCAAGGCGTCCCTGGAGCCCTGGTCGTGGGCCAACGTGGACCCCGGCCCGCCTCCATGGTCAGGCTTGGCCATCTTGCGCTGAGGCTTCGCGGGGCCCTTGTTTACGAGTAGCTGTGAAGATCGGTTAAATGCATGTTGAATCGAAGGTTCGTAATAGCATTGTAAACTGGCACTGAGTCCGTGGCTTTAATCTCAGTTTAGTACTACATAGCTTCAGTCGTGCACATCGTACTATCGCGAACAAAAGTTCTGCGGACACGAGTCTTGCGACACCACTGAATCCTCGCTTAGCCCTGGTAGTAGCCCTTAACAAAAATCTTCGGCCTGTATAAACAGTTTTTCAGACCAGCAGAATTAGAAGGGCAATGCATTAACAGAGAAGAAATTCGCATTTCCCGTAGAGTAAGTGTCCTGTAGTGTTTTGTCCCCGGGAGCACACGTCTGCGACCATGTTCCACTTACTCGATTTAATAGGTGCGGAACTGATATAATTCAGCGTTGGATACTCAATCGGTAGAGCTTCTTGCCATTTATGTAGTGGTATAACTAATCAATCAATCAATGCATCAATAAGTCAATCGAACACCAATTTTGCGGTGTGGTCAAGAGAAACAAGCGGTCTAAATAAGTCTTCTTGACCTTCTGTTTTCACCGTCAGCTCTGGATGTCCGTTTCTCTGGATCTTGTGTAGAGAAGCCCAATGCGGCTTGAGGTCCATGCATGATTCTTCCTGCACTATTTGTGCCCTTTTTTTTTCCAGCCCCTTTTCTTTATTCTTTTCTTCCCTTATAAATTTTGAATTAGTGAACTCTGAGTTTTCTCAGTTCGGATTTTGGGTTTCCGTGATTCCTTTACAACTTCTGACGAAACGGCGACTCACTTCGACAAAGGTGGCTGCAAAACAAACAAACAGGCCCGACAGCCGTACCAACAGCTCGACAGTCGATGAAAAATTTTGTCACACAAGTGATGAGTGATGATAGCTTTGTTTGCATGAGAATGCCCCCTTTCGAGCCCAAATAACATTTACATTTATCTGATGTCGTTCAATAGGTTGGCTATATTTGAAACCAGCTCTTATGCAGCACGTGGTTGCCACGTGAAAGACAAAAATTGTCATAAATAACGCTGCAATCTCATCTTAAACCACCGTCATGTAATCTTAGTGCTTCCAAATTCCCATAGCCGTACTCTGGGACGACCATTTTCGGCGACAGTGTCACTTTGCGTGACGTAGAATGTATCCTGTCCAATGGCTGTCGCGACATTTCGCCCGCCTTTTTCAGCCAGCCAATCAGCGCGCATTTAAAGCGATATTATGCCGATATCTGCAACTCAGTAAACGACTCTGATCTTAAGAAAGGTATGATTTAGGCCAACCATCCGATCGCTTCCTTTCACGATCTTCAACGAAAAGTACGCTCCTCCATCCACTGGTAAAAAAGCGTTAAATCATCGGGTCGACTGAATAGCGATATAAGCCTATGTGGAGCTCTAAATTATGCAGCAAACTGTCAAGCGAAGCGGCAGGTAAGGGGATTAGTCGAAGCACTTTTGAAGTGGACCTAGCGCGAAAGTAGGGTATAGTCGCGAAATCGCTCTCGCTGTCCAGATAATCCGATTCCTGGCAAGCGCTCGATCAATAACGCATGCTCGCACGTTCAGTCCGCGCCTCGTCAGCTACGAACTGCGTTTCGTGCGGCTCACTCAGCGAACCGGTGCGCGTATTAAAGCACGATCTTTGAGCGAGTGCAGATCATCTCTGGGGTGATACACACATATCAAACACTTATAGCTGAGTCGTTCAACATACGCAGTATCTTTATAGGTCGATACTTTAACGATGGTAGACACCGCATTAATGCTTATATCATCAGGCCTGCTGGCGATGGAGTGCCTAGGAACACCTTCACTACTTACTGTAATAGAGTGCAAGTATAATATAATTCTTGGGGTTTAACGTCCCAAAACCACGATATGATTATGAGAGACGCCGTAGTGGAGGGCTCCGGAAATTTTGACCACCTGGGGTTCTTTAACGTGCACGTAAATCTAAGCACACGGGCCTCAAGCATTTTCACCTCCATCGAAAATGCGGCCAACGCGGCCGGGATTCGATTCCGCGACCTGCGGGTCAGCAGTCGAGCACCATAACCGCTAGACCACCGCGGCGGGTAATACGAGGGCGGTCCGATAAGTACTTAGCCTCACTGCGAGAGCGCGACGCTATCGCATGAGACATATACTGACGTTGAGTACGCTCTCTTAGAGGGACACATCTAAAGGTCCAGTCGAATTGGGCTCGCGGTTATGTTTTGGCCGCTTGAGGAAGCAGGTGATTTTCGTGTGTCCGTTAAAAATGGAAAAAGAGCAATATCGGTCAGTGATTCGATTCTTGTTTTTGGAAGGGAAATCGCGCAGCGAAATCAAAGAGCAACTGGTTGCCGTCTACGGTGAGTCTTCTCCTTCGATGGCAACCGTCAAAAATTGGTTCAACGAGTTTAAACGTGGTCGCACGTCGGTTTTTGATGAGCCTCGCCCAGGGGCCCCGCAAACGGCTACCACGGCCGATAACGTGGCAAAAATCCACCACCTCGTATTGGCAGACCGCCGACTGAAGGTGCGCGAGATAGCTGAGACAGTAGGCATCTCAAAAGACCGCATGGGTCATATCCTGCATAAAATTTTGGGCATGAGAAAGCTGTCGGCACGATGGGTGCCGCGTTTGCTCATTCCGGACAACCGGCGCGTCCGTGAGAACACTTCAGAGCAGTGTTTGACGCTGTTTAAGCGTAATCCGAAGGAGTTCCTGCGTCGTTTTGTGACCGTCGACGAAGCATGGATCCACTGGTACACACCAGAGACCAAAGAACAGTGTAAACAGTGGACTGCACCCGGAGAACCTGCTCCGAAGAAGGCGGAGACTGTCGCATCGGCCGGAAAGGTGATGGCCACCATTTTCTGGGATTCTCAAGGTGTGATCTTCGTCGACTACCTTGAGAAGGGCAAAACGGTGACAGGACCCTACTACGCCGAATTACTGGGCCGATTCGACGCCGAATCGCGAAAAAAATGGCCACATTTGGTGAAGAAAAAGGTGCTCTTCCATCATGACAACGCGCCAGCTCACACCTGCGCCGTCGCCACGGCCAAGTTGGTCGAACTGGGCTACGAAGTGGTGACCCATCCAGCGTATTCTCCAGATTTGGCCTCGAGTGATTTCTTCTTGTTTCCCAACTTGAAAAAGTCGCAAAAATTTGAGTCGAACTTCAAAAAATCACAAATTTGAGTCGAATGAAGAAGTTATCGCCGCCACAGAAGCCTACTTTGCAGCTCAGGAAAAAACGTATTTTTCTGACGGGATCAAGAACTTGGAGGATCACTGGGTGAAGTGTATAGAGTGGAAAGGGGACTATCTTAAGAAATAAATCGACACCATTCCGAAATTTTCGTTTTTATTTTGAAGGCTAAGTACTTATCGGACCGCCCTCGTAGAGTGCAAGTCACGCTTGCACGGCAACCAACGCGCATGTGCAACATTCGCACCGCTTATCGCAAGCATGCCTTATATACTCGGCTGCATTACTGAATAAACTGCTTTTGCTCCCCGGGCCGCTACTCGTCTGACTTACATGGTTTCCGAAGCGTTTTTAGCGATCTCAAGTTAATTATTGCGATTCTTTTCTGGGTTATTTCAGTTAATTATATTATTTTAGACATCGTCCATTTATTGTAACCCGGTTTTGAGCATTGCTAGCCTTGTACTGGGCCTGTATTGACCGCTTCATTTTGAGCGTCATCACGCTACATGAGATGTGTGGATGAAAGAAAAGTCCGCGGCCCTAAAGTGCTACGCAGATAGAAAACTTTCAAAAAACGTTCAACTCCT
The DNA here is from genome assembly GCA_030522465.1 of Rhipicephalus appendiculatus. Taxonomy (NCBI): domain Eukaryota; kingdom Metazoa; phylum Arthropoda; class Arachnida; order Ixodida; family Ixodidae; genus Rhipicephalus; species Rhipicephalus appendiculatus. The sequence continues at coordinate 10,214 of JALIZH010026785.1, forward strand.
ATAAGAATAATTATTGAGGTTTAACGTCCCAAAACCACCATATGATTATGAGAGACGGCCGTAGTGGAGGGCTCCGGAAATTTCGACCACCTGGGGTTCTTTAACGTGTACCTAAATCTAAGTACACGGGCCTCAAGCATTTGCGCCTCCATCGATAATGCGGGCGCCGCGGCCGGGATTCGATCCCGCGACCTGAGGGTCAGCAGCGTTCAACTGCTAGTCTAGCGGTGTGTCGTTAGTCTTGCATCCTCGTCCAAGTATTTGACTTCAACCCCCTTCGCTAGGTACTTGGTTCCTTATGCGGTGAATAGCGGGGCGAGCACGCGCTTTGATCGTGGCGCACGGAGCGTACGACGAGAACAACGGCGTCAGGTGGCACTGAACCGCTTAATACTTTGAGACAGCACGCGAACACGTGGCATTCACGGAACGAAAGACACGAAACACAGATATGCGGCGACAGCTCTCGGCAACGTTTTTTTTTATTTGTTCATCAACCCCCCCCCCCCCCTTCACCGCCCCTTTACCATGCCTGTTACGTAGAATGATCTACGTCACCTCGTCGAGGGTGTCCTTCGCTCCCGACGCCGTATTTGTTTCACATATCAGAGAATGTTGAAAAGTTCCGGAGCATGAATATGCATGACGGTTGTATCGCTCGTCTCGGTTGCGAAGCGAGATCTCCGGGCACCTACATGTTTTGCGTATGGACATGCATGTATTTGCGTGTACTGGAGTTTGCGCTCATGCGTGTACGTGTGGTTGACGTGAATTTTTTTTTTCGCTGTGTGAGCCGCCAAGGCATGTATACACGAACGCATGAGCGGAGATTGTACACCTCTGTGCTGTTGTATGCATACATGTGCAGATGTATCACGAACAACAGGAACGGGAACCAAAAAAATTCCCCATCTCCCGCTAAAGGGAACCATGTGTGGATGCGAAGCAGCGGGGAGATAATTAGCTCGAGCGGGAGGAACGTCGCCGCTCTCATTTCACGGCAGCGGTCCGGGTGCCCATCGCGGCGCTGCACAGGAGAGAGAATGAGGCGCGCGCGCTCCTTCATTTTCATACCGCGGAACTACCGTGGCGCCCCCCAGCGGAGTATGCAGCTGTCACACCACCTGTCATGCGCGCCGCTCCGTACAGGGTTCCTAGAGGGAAGGACGGGGGGGGGGGACCGTAGGAGAGGAGAGGGAGGGGACGTGCATGCGCTGTGGGGGGTGTGGGACGCGGGAGCCGCTCCGTAGAGTAGAGGATTCCTGGAGGAGAGAGGGGGAGAGGACGCGCTGTGGGACGCGGGCGCCGCTCCGTAGAGTAGATGATTCCTAGAGGAGAGAAAGGGGGTGAGCGTAGGAGAGGATAGGGGAGGGGGACGCGCATGCGCTGGGGGGGGATGCGGGACGCGGGGGGCCGCTCCGTAGAGTAGAGGATTCCTGGAGGAGAGGAAGGGGGGTGAGCGTAGGAGAGAGAGGGGGGAGGGGACGCGCATGCGCTGTGGTGGTGTGGGACGCGGGAAGGAGGGACGGACTAAGCCCCCTCCAAACACATGCAAGCAAGATCAAGGAATGGGGTCAACCTGGGCGACAGACACCACCTGCCTAGCCATTGCTAAGCAGCCTCTCTGTGCTCTCAGCCATGACTCAAGGAATGGGGTCAACCTGGGCGACAGACACCACCTGCCTAGCCATTACTAAGCAGTCTCTCTGTGCTCTCGGCCATGACTGATGATTGTAGTAGGGTTGACGGCCTTCATATTACTACAGTGTTCTGGTTCGCATAATGGGTGCTTCCCTACTTCATGAAAGTGGCCGGACGCGGGACGCGGGACACGGGACGCGGGACGCGGGACGGACAGAGCCCCGAGCATAAGATGCTTCGCATCTAAAAGCTCTGTTATCACAATCATATGGTGGTACTGTCGTGACGGTGAAGTACTCCGGCCAAAAGGATAGAGCTACTTGTTGGGCAAACTTGGGCCCAGCAACGCAAGTAACGCCCAAAGTGCTACAACACCGGCGATCACAATCGTCAGTCGCTGAAAAACTGATCAGCGGCTAAGGCGCGCCAGCATTTATACACGTGTCATCAAATATCCCACGGCTATCGTTGGTGGCCCCCTTAGTTCCAGCAGAAACTCGACTGTCTTTGTTGTGCGCTCAATCTAACCGGAAGAGTATAAATTAATCGGAAAGGTTGCAGAGATCGGCGCGGCCTGCGAAGAGCAGTGGTTACGCGTGTAACAAGACGGTTACATAAAAAAAGGTAATGTATCTTCGCAATAGTGGTGTAGCGGTGCCAGCCTGAAGGACATGCGGAGCTGGCCTTGATTCTCTTGATTTTCCTATTTCTTTCTTCTTCTGTCTCATTCTCTGTTTCTCTCTTCTCTCCATTTTTTTTTCTGTGATTTTGTCTCTGTTTATTTTTATCTATTTCTCTCTCTCTTTATTTCTCTTTCTATCTTTCTTTATCGCTCTTGCTTTTCTCTCTCTCTGTTTCTTGCTTCCTCGTTCTTTCTACCTCTTTTTTCTCACTATGCGTACTCTATTGTAGTAATGTGTACAGAAGTGCACATTACTACAATAGAATACGCAATAGAGTACCCGAGAGAGTGGACGGGAAAGCGGCGCCGCAAAAGCTGGACTTTTGCAACAGCGCCGCAGGCATAATTCGAAGATGTGGGTTCGGATCCCTGTTGTGGCCACTTACTTTATGCAGCCCAATCATTAATGTTCTCCATAATCTCTTCACTTCAACGAAATGAAATAAAGCAGTGCCCTATGCAATCCCGTCGATTCGCAGTACGGATTGGTGGGAGAAACATATGTATATCCTGATGTGGAACACTTTTCGTCAAGGTAGTCAGAAAGTTTCTTTAATTATGTTGCTGTTTTATTTAACAATAAGATAAGTCAAGCTGACAAATGCTGCATTGTACCCACGCTTATGTGCGAAGGCATAACTGCCCTGTCGATCCTATATTTTGTTGCGATGGTGGCGGTACACTCTTATTCAGGTCCTCGTTAAATGCTGGCTATATCCAGGAAACCAGACGAAAAATGTCCGGTTTCCTGGTTATATCCAGCACTTTCAGTGAGACATGATTAAGAGTGTAGTGGTGCTGCTGGAAGAGGAGTTAGCCTGGCAGACCTGGCCGGGAATCACTCCGCTTGCGCGACTCTTTTCCATGCAGTATGTATCACCATACATAACCGCTATCCCGCAGAAAACGTGAAAAAATACCAGACACCTCCATGCACATTATCCGCACACCTTGCGTAAACACAATCTCGTCACAGTATACGGGGGGAAACGCTCTTAACGTTGAATAGGAACTTGTTGTTGGGCGAGTTGGTTGCTCTTCATGTTGTCCACTAGCCTCTCCTTTTCAGGGCAAGAGCGCTTGCAGGAGCAGACGTAGTGGTCTATATCCCCAGCTTCAATGCACTCGGTACAAATTAGGAAGCAGCGACCATGCAAAAGTGCAGGCCGATCCTGTTGTTGGGCGAGTTGGTTGCTCTTCATGTTGTCCACTAGCCTCTCCCTTTCAGGGCAAGAGCGCTTGCAGGAGCAGACGTAGTGGTCTATATCCCCAGCTTCAATGCACTCGGTACAAATTAGGAAGCAGCGACCATGCAAAAGTGCAGGCCGATCCTGTTGTTGGGCGAGTTGGTTGCTCTTCATGTTGTCCACTAGCCTCTCCCTTTCAGGGCAAGAGCGCTTGCAGGAGCAGACGTAGTGGTCTATATCCCCAGCTTCAATGCACTCGGTACAAAATTAGGAAGCAGCGACCATGCAAAAGTGCAGGCCGATCCTGTTGTTGGGCGAGTTGGTTGCTCTTCATGTTGTCCACTAGCCTCTCCCTTTCAGGGCAAGAGCGCTTGCAGGAGCAGACGTAGTGGTATATATCCCCAGCTTCAATGCACTCGGTACAAATTAGGAAGCAGCGACCATGCAAAAGTGCAGGCCGATCCTGTTGTTGGGCGAGTTGGTTGCTCTTCATGTTGTCCACTAGCCTCTCCCTTTCAGGGCAAGAGCGCTTGCAGGAGCAGACGTAGTGGTCTATATCCCCAGCTTCAATGCACTCGGTACAAATTAGGAAGCAGCGACCATGCAAAAGTGCAGGCCGATCCTGTTTTTACTCTATATATGCACGCACTGTTGTATTATATGCAAGTGTGCGTGTCACGGTGTACGCGTGTGTGTAAGCATTAAAGGGGCCCTGCAACACTTTTCCGAATAGCCATGGAATGGATTCACTAAAGGAGCTTATTGCCTCACGAATTCACCGCCGCAAAAATTTTTAGAATCCGTCCAGTACAAGCGGAGTTACAAATATTTGTCGCACGCTGCAATTGCATTCTCTCTTCTCTCGTCCCGTCGAAAGCACTGGAAACTAAGCAGGGAGGGATGGCACGGGGAAACGGGGCAAGAAAATATGTCACACGCCTCGTGACCTTCAGCACTTTTTCTCTTCTTTTTTTCTTCGACTAGCGACTTTTCAGTGCGATCGCGCGCGCGCGCGTGGACAAGTCGCGGCCTCTCGCGGCGCCCGAGTAACGACCGAGCGCGCCATGCTCAAATCAGCCAATGGCTGATACAATGGCTGTGAAGAGTGATTTTTGAGCTTGTAGCGTCATTTGTCGAGAGAAGAGAAAGCAATTTTTTGCTGACTTTGCGAATTTATTGTGATTTACAGGCCGCATGCTGCGCTATATTATTTGGCCCGCGTGTTCTCGGGAGCCTCGAGTACCAATCGGCAGCGTTTTCTGACCATGCACAAAGAGTGTTGCAGGGCCCCTTTAATTGAGTGCATGTGGCCATATGTGCGTTCACGCATGCGTCGTTTATACTGTGTATTATCTTTGTTGCGAAAGGGCCAGACGATGAACGTTGTACGAACCGCAAGCCGCATTCTTAAAGCTTTTAGTGCGCAAACACCGTTTCCCATCGGCCAGCTGGAAACGATGCATCATGACGAGGAGCTTCGTATCATAACTGCCTGAAACTTCGCCGTAGAAAACTTGCGAGCAGTTTTAGCGCAAGATGCTTTTGTGTGTACGGGCCCAGTCGCGCACAGGCAACCAGTGTCACCGCATAGTTCTGCAGAAGGACTTGTTCTTGAGCTACTTGGTGTTTGCTTATAATCATGATGTAGCGCGAAAAAACAATACGGACACAGAGAACCCGTGGAAAGCGCCTGTGGTTTATGGTTCTATGTGTTCCTTATTGTCTTTTCGGGCTACGTCATGATTATATCCCGCATAGTTTGCTCATCGCACATGTTCATTCTCCTATGGCGTGCAAAGGAGCAATTCACAGCGTACACAGCCAGTGGCGTACCAACTCGTTCGCGAGTGGGGGGGCGAAGCCTCATCACTCCTTCGGCCATATATATATATATATATATATATATATATATATATATATATATATATATATATATATATATATATATATATATATATATATATATATATATATATTTATATATATATATATATATATATATATATATATATATATATATATTATTATACATATATATATATATATATATATATATATATATATATATATATATACATATATATATATATATATATATATATATATATATATATACATATATTTGTATATATATATATATATATATATATATATATATATATATATATATAAGAAAAAGAAGGCCACACATATATTTATGATTGTCTTAAAGTATGCGACGTAAAACTGACTGTGCTTTTTGTATAATGCTTATTAAAACGCTGCTAACCATATTCTATCTCTGTATATGATATGAAAGATCACAAGAAAATATCTCGTCTCTGTTTGTGTGTCTATATATATATATATATATATATATATATATATATATATATATATATATATATATATATATATATATATATATATATATATATATCATTTGCCTTCGATTT
>JALIZH010026787.1:0-22052 GCA_030522465.1 Rhipicephalus appendiculatus
GAGTGAAACAAGAGCTGGGTGTGTTCAGACAAAGGACAGAAAAAGGGGTCCCGACTATTTCTTGTTTTGCACTAAATTATTATGTTAACTGGGAAATGTCTTATTAAAAAGGAATCAACCTTCGTTTTGTGAAAATTATCATGGATTTCTAGGAAAATATTCACGTTTATCTACAGGTGGTAAAAGCTACTTTTGCAACTTTCAAATGTCACTATTTTAGAGGCCTATCACTAAAAATATAATGCGTTGTGGCCACCAAAATAAAATTTTCGTAACTTTACACCACTTGTACTATCGGCCTACGTAAAGTTAAGTTTATGTCGCTCACGGTACATTTTTGAAAAAAAATGACAAACTTTAATTTTTTGAGCAACAACCCCTCGCTGACCTCAAATTCAGGGTTTTTTTTCTGCAACTTTGGCTATAGCCCTGAAGCTGCAAATATTTCTCACAAGTCTACGAAAGGTAATGTGCTAATTAAGCAAGAAAGCGTTCAACTTCATTGTATATTTATTTCGTTATAAAATTCCAAAAATGCTATAATTACAAAATTAGCGAAAATTGTCGCAATATAGGGACGATTAAAAAAAATGATCTTCTACCTTTATGAAAATGATGAAATGCCCAACCAAGACTGCTAAACATTGTGCTGCAAAAACATGTTGCATAATTTTATTTTAAATGACAATGTTAAGCCTGTTTTAATACCCATGTATGGTCCTAACGACGACGTGTGGCACTCTTATGATACAATAAATTTTATAGACATATGTAACTTTTAGCGCACGTTTTTCGTCCTGATAAAGACGAGTGATTCAGATTGCGTCTTATTCGCTCGTTTTGATTCACAGAATAGCTGAGCTTGAATGTTCCGACCTCCTGTGTCTGTCCCTACTACGGTACGTTGAGGCAGCAGGCACGCGAGAGCACGTGCAAGTCAGCGATGAAATAAAATACCCCAAGCAAGAGATTTTCTTCCAACAAGCAACGAATATGGCGGTAACTAGAGTTGGTTCCAATAATATACAGGTAGCTTGAGCATTACCGTTGTATGACATTATTAAAAAGCCTTTGCAGGGCTACTAGGTATTGCCTTAACTTATCGTTCGTCGAAATGGGTTCAGAGAGTGGGTGTGAGGAAGTCTCGAAGAATGACAGGTTCATGTTGCTTATTAAATAGTTTATTCGCGTCACTTAAGGGGAAATCGTATTCAGTCGGGCAAGCAAATTTTGCATACTGCAGATTCAGGGCTTCTTCCACTCTGTGTTAGCCTACGATGCCACGTAGAAGCAATTTCTTAGGTCAGATTTTATGTTCTTCCACATGTGGTATGTCTGAATTCCTTTCACCTGTCTGGCAAGTTGCCTCCTTCTTCCGTCTCTGAAGTCTTCCACTTGACTCTTCTTGCATACGTAGTAAGAAAACATTCTAATTTTGCGTGCTCCTGTACCAAAAATATTACTTGCACACTGAATGACCTCCGTGGCCAGGGTTGCCGTTGATGGCTACTTTGCGCCAAATTGGCTAGTTTACGACCCCGTCTGGCGAAAAAAAATCCATGTTGGCGCCATGGCTACTTTTTGGCTATTTCTAACTTTTTTTGGCGCATTAAGTAGCCATTTTTATAGCATTTGCAAATTAAGTACACCGTTTTTAAGCAGTCCTATCGTGTCAGCCGATGCACGCACGCGTCTTCCCCACCCCCCCAGCGGGTTGGTGCCCATCAAGGCACACCAACGCAACGTGCGGCGTGCCTGCAAACATGGGCGTCGGCAGGGGGGGTGCAGAAGGGACACTTGCGCCCTTCAAGCCAGACCAGCACTTACGTACACCTAAGCTACACGAGTGCTCTCTCCTTCCCCCCAGCCGTGGTGCAACACGGGTTTGCATACCTCCCCCCCCCCCCTCCTTCCAAGGCGAAACGCTAGCGACACTCGTGCCTGCAATATGAAGTGGTGACGCTATGTGTATGCTGGCAAACGCATAACTAACACACTGATCATGCTGCCCGCCGTCTATGCTGATGCTACGCGCAAGTTTCTCATTCTGACCCGCAGCGGTTGTTCTGGTGTGAATTTGACAAAAACAAAGATCCGCAACAAAATGAAGCTGGACTGTACATCTTCCACTATCTGAAGCTGGACGGGTATTATGTAAGCTCTACAAATCAAGTACGATCTGCGGCTTCAATGCTTCAGCGCTTGTGTTGTCCTTTTGTTTTCGTGTTCGTCTTCTCACCCGGTGTGCGCTGCCATACGCCATGATGATCAACCAACTAGCCCATACGTGTATTTCAACATTTTAAGCAAGGAAAGACTGCTTAACATTTAATGTTCGCGCTTACTGGTTGGCTGGAATGTTCCAAAAACTACTCTGTATATGGCCAGAACACCATTTATTCTACCTAAAGTAATAAGCAAGGTACACTTTATTCATTATAATTTATTCATATATTTGTACGATCTGTGCCTTAGCAATTGAAAACTTATGCAAGAGGAAAAATTGCTCATACTTCTACGGTATTCGTTATTCAAAATGCTATTATTTATTGTTCAATAATAGAAACTCTACTCATAATACCACTTGTGTTCCATTCGGCTACAAATTTCGCGATAAAATTAAATGACGTGGCTACTTTGGCTACTTTTATCTTGAGTTCTGGCTACTTTTCAAGTCCAGCCAACGGCAACCCTGTCAGTGGCACGTTATGTAGCGTGGCTTGGTGTTTGGCAAGCCCATTGACACCGTAGGAGGCATTTTTTCAGTAGCCGGTTGCCGAAAAAAAAAAAGCCATTTGGTTGTTTGAAGCTCACTGCATTGCGGCTCATGCAGTTGGAAGCGATTTTTAATATGGGCAGCTGTTCCATAGCTAACAAATGTTAGTTTTGTGAAAATTAGAGCGTAATCTTAAATGTGGTCCTTCATTTTTTTCAGACCCACGCAAACATGTGTAGAATCGTTGCAAACGTCATCGCTAGTTATTGCATAGCTCGATGTCAACTTTATTACTTGTACAACGAAAGTAAAGGTGCTCATTTGTGCACTTCGCCAATGGTATGATTGTACTTCATCTGGAAGTAAGGTGGACCAATTTCCTGAAAAGCGGAAGTGAGAACCATAGAACCCTTTTCACAACGCGGTTATTACTCTTGTATGACATTTGCTTGAGTGCGCCTTAGGCAGTTCTAAGGGATCCATTTCATGATCACATTCTGAAACTCCTTTAGGAATGTTGGGGGCATAATGGAATGTCTCTAATACCGTATGCTGTGTGAATTCCGGTACGAATAATTCTTACTGCAGCTCCAGTAATTCCATCTACCCTGCGCTTTGCGTAGGAGAGTCTCTTCCCTTTCTCTACACTCTGATAAGGCTCCAGGGTCGACGCTGCCGATGGGGCACAAACGACCGCATTAATGATTTCGCTAACATCCTCTGTAGTCTAAAAATCCTCATTACATTGAATGGACTTCTCTTTCATTTGCTCAATCCCTTCTTTCTAATTCCTAAAGGAACTCTGGCACAAAATGTGCCATTCGTGCTCTGTGAGAGCTGCGTCAGCTTCCAAAGGTTCTTTTTTACATTGTTAATTTTCAAGTCTTTGACACTGCGAAAATTCCATCGAAACCTGATCTTCCACTTGCGACTTTTTAAGTAGTCGGAGCCGCAATTTCGATAAGAGAATTTGGCCATCTCAACTGTCCCACAGTTAACAGCTCGCGGTCTCTCGGTCATTAAGTGGGTTACAGTGGGTATAAGGCACACTCACATAGGAGTGAAGGCAGCGTCTAGGGGAAATCTTAGCAGAACGGCAGAAACTCAGTAGCCAAATGACAGCTGATGCCTTGACACCAGAATTCAGGCGAAGCTAGCTGCTTCCAGTGGGCTACTTGCACACTCCATATGGTTTATCTTTTTTTTTAAAATGCGAATGCATTTCATAGTCGGGCTATGTCAGGCATCCGGCGTCGTTCGGCGTTGGCGTTGTCCGCGGCAGGTGTTATCTCTCCGCTCTCACTCCCTCTCCCATAGCAACAGCTGCGGGCGCGCGCGCTTATCCTCGCCCCTAGCAACCGGAGCAGGTGGTGCGGGCGGAGTAGCGGAGAGTGAGTGGAGAGGAGGAGCGCGCTCTGGTGCGTGAGGGCGCTCGCATCGCTGGAGCTCGGCGGAGCTATATATGAAAAAAAAATTAAAAAAAAAACCAAAAGAAAAAGTAAAAAAAAACACAAAAAAGCAAAAAAAAAAAGAACAGGCGCTGCGCCGTGCTCCCGACCGGGCTACAGATATTAGGCGCCTTTTCCTTCTTCGAACCACAACCACCATGTATAAATGGAGTGAAGCGCGCGCGAAATGCATTCGCATTTCCTCACGATTCCCTTCGGGGAGGTGGGGGGCATTTTTATTTATTTACAAATGAACTTATTATTACTAATAAAGGTAGACACTAGAGTAACAACAATATGATGAAAAAAATTGTCATTGCCATACGTACAAAACAACATTACCTCTTTTGTTCGAATTCACTATCTAGACTGCCACATGGTAAACACCCAAAAAACTTCCTTTCAGGGATGAGGGGAATGATCTCTCCAGTTTGGATCCTATAGCCGTAGCAGGCACTCCGCGGTGCGCGTCTTGTATTTCACCATAGTCATGTGCTCTCCATCACAGGTTATCGCAGGGCTTCGCGGTTATACGCACTTTTGTTTCCCCGTCTCGCTTGGGGTATTTTATTACAGCGCGGACTTGCACGTGCTCTCGCGTGCCTGCTGCCTCAACGTACCGTAGTAGGGACAGACACAGGAGGTCGGAACATTCAAGCTCAGCTATTCTGTGAATCAAAACGAGCGAAAAAGACGCGATCTGAATCGCTCATCTTTATTAGGACGAAAAACGTGAGCTAAAAGTTACATATGTCGATAAAATTTGTTTTATCATAAGAGCGCCACACGTCGTCGTTAGGACCATACACGGGTATTAAAACAGGCTTAATATTGTCATTTAAAATAAAATTATGCAACATGTTGTTGCAGCACAATGTTTAGCAGTCTTGGTTGGGCATTTCATCATTTTCATAAAGGTGGAAGATGATCATTTTTTTTAATCGTCCCTATAATGCGGCAATTTTCGCTAATTTTGCAATTATAGCATTTTTGGAATTTGATAACGAAATTAATATACAATGTGGTTAAACGCTTTTTTTGCTTAATTAGCACATTACTTTTTCGTAGACTTGTGAGAAATATTTTCAGCTTCAGGGCTATAGCCAAAGTTGCAGAAAAGAACCCCTGAAATTGAGGTCAGCGAGAGGTTGTTGCTCAAAAATCAAAGTTTGTCATTTTTTTTCAGAAATGTACCGTGAGCGACATAAACTTAACTTTACGTAGGCCGATAGTACAAGTGGTGCAAACTTACGAAAAATTAATTTTGGTGGCCACGATGCATTAACTTTTTAGTGATGGGCCTCCAAAGTAGTGACACCTGAAAGTTGCAAAAGTAGCCTTTTCCACCTGTAGGTAAAGATGAATTTTTTTCCTAGAAATCCGTGATAATTTTCGCAAAACGAAGGTTGATTCCTTTTTAATGAGACATTTTCCCAGCTCAGAGGACAATTTAGTGCAAAACATAAATTATTCGGGACCCCCTTGGTCTGTTCTTATCTGAACACAGCCAGCTGCGACTGCGGCGGTGAGTGACGATCAGCGTTTCCTCGACAGTAGCATATAAACCCAGACTGTAAATCGCGTGCAAGGTGGCAAGCTATGTATTTAATCGTTGCTGCGGTTTTGAAAGCCTGAGTTATCATTTTTGTAATAAATAATGTTACGGGAAAACGTATATTGGCGGATATTTACTAGCAGAGACGGTGACTGGTACAATGGCGGACTGGAAACTGTCTCGTAACCCTCGTAGCTGTCTGTCCCGAGACCAGTACCCTCTACAACCTTGTGGCGCACACCCACTACTGCCTTGTTACACTACCCCGCGGCGGAAAAGCGCCGACCCGGCGCTTGTCACGGAAATGGAGAGTTAGGTGGCACATACGGCTTCAGTCTTACGACGTGCACAACAGTAGATGGTGGTGGAGTTGAGTGCACGGAATGGTCGACTCGCTGTATTTCGTATGTGACATCAGTGACCTGGCGCAGGACTTTGTATGGTCCGTCGTAGTGGAATAGTAGCTTTTCTGAGAGACCGATGCGACGACATGGGGTCCACAAGAGTACCAGAGAACCGGGGGTATAAGAGACGTCTCGGTGGCAGCGATCGTACCGGTCTTTTTGAGAGACTTGAGATGCTGTGAGTCGTTCTCGGGCAATCTGGCGTGCTGTATCAGCTCGTGCAATGGCATCGCAGACGTATGTAACAGGCGACTTTGAACCAGCGGGAAGCAGTGTATCAAGAGGCAGGGATGGCTCGCGTCCATATAGAAGATAGAACGGGGAGTAGCCTGTAGTGTCATGCCTAGAGGAGTTATAGGCGAATGTGACGTAGGGTAACGTCGCGTCCCAGTCGCGATGGTCTGCAGAAACGTACATCGACAACATGTCGGTGAGAGTGCGGTTCAGGCGCTCTGTAAGCCCATTGGTTTGTGGGTGATATGCCGTCGTGAACTTGTGGTTCGTGGAACAGGTACGAACAATGTCCTGGATGACCCTGGACAAGAAGTATCGGCCTTGGTCTGTGAGGAGCTGTCGAGGAGAACCATGATGCAAGATGACGTCGTGGAGGAGAAAGTCGGCAACATCGGTAGCACAGCTGGTGGGAACAGCACGGGTAATCGCGTAACGTGTTGCATAGTCAGTCGCCACGGCGATCCACTTGTTTCCGGATGAGGAAGTGGGAAAAGGCCCGACAAGGTCGAGCCCTACACGGTAGAACGGCTCGGCGGGGATGTCGATAGGCTGAAGGTGGCCGGCTGGAAGCAGTGTTGGTCGTTTTCGACGTTGACATAGGTCACAACTGCCGACGTACTTTTCCACAGAGCGACAGAGGCCTGGCCAGAAAAAACGGCGGCGGACGCGATCATAAGTACGTGTGACCCCAAGGTGACCGGCAGTGGGTTCGTCGTGAAGCTGGCGGAGGACATCTGCTCGCAAGTGGGAAGGCACGACGAGAAGGCGTTCAGGGCCGTGGGGCCGCATATTGTGGCGGTATAACACCCCTTCGTGAAGGCAGTACAACTTGAAAGAAGGGTTCGGGGTTGTAGAGCTCAGATTGTCGATGATGGGACGTAAAGCTGAGTCACGGCGTTGTTCATGACCTATATCAAGGAAGTCCGATATGGACAATACGGAAGCGTCAGTAGCTCGCTCTGCAGCGTCGGGTGGATCTACTGGATACCGTGACAGACAATCTGCGTCCTGATGGAGTTGGCCGGATTTGTAAACGACCGAGAAGGAGTATTCTTGCAGGCGGAGAGACCAACGACCGAGGCGGCCCGTGGGATCTTTGAGCGAAGAGAGCCAGCAAAGGGCATGGTGGTCAGTGACAACAGTAAAGTTGCGGCCAAAAAGGTATGGGCGAAATTTAGCTACAGCCCAAACTAGAGCGAGACATTCTCTCTCAGTGATTGAATAATTCTTCTCCGCGGAAGACAAAAGGCGGCTGGCGTAGGCGATGACGCAATCACGTCCGTGTTGGCGCTGAGCGAGAATAGCACCGATCCCATGGCCACTGGCATCGGTGCGGAGCTCTGTCGGGGAGGTCGGATCAAAGTGGCCTAATACTGGAGATGTTGTGAGGGCCGCAATGAGCGCCGAAAACGCAGTAGCTTGAGGTGCGCCCCAGGTAAAGGTGACATCTTTTTTTAGTAGCTCGGTGGGAGAGGACGTGCAATGTCGGCAAAGTTCCGGATGAAGCGGCGGAAATACGAACACAACCCGATGAAGCTGCGGACATCTTTAGCCGAACAGGGTACGGGAAATTGTGTCACTGCGCGAATTTTGTCAGGATCAGGCTGGACACCAGCTGCGTTAACGAGGTGACCAAGTACAGTTATTTCGCGGCGGCCAAAACGGCATTTCGATGAGTTCAGCTGTAGACCAGCGTTGCGGAATACTTCAAGAATAGTGGAGAGCCGCTCAAGATGACTTGCGAACTTTGGTGAAAAAACGATGACATCATCCAGGTAGCATAAGCATGTTGACCACTTGAAGCCGCGCAGAAGAGAATCCATCATGCGCTCAAAGGTGGCAGGCGCATTGCAAAGCCCAAACGGCATGACTTTAAATTGGTACAGCCCATCTGGGGTTACAAATACGGTTTTTTCTCGGTATTGTGGGTCAACAGCAATCTGCCAATAACCAGATCGAAGGTCAATGGATGAGAAAAACTTGGCGCCATGAAGACAGTCGAGTGCGTCATCTATTCGCGGCAAGGGGTAAACGTCCTTCTTAGTAACCTTGTTGAGGTGTCTGTAATCAACGCAGAATCGCCATGTATTGTCCTTTTTCTTGACAGGCACGACCGGAGATGCCCACGGACTTGAAGATTCTTCCACGACACCTTTCGCAAGCATCTTTTCGACTTCCTTCTGGATTACCGTGCGTTCGGCAGCGGACACACGGTAAGGGCGCCGGTGAATAGGGCTGGCATCGCCGGTGTTGATGCGGTGGGTGACAACCGATGTCTGGCCTAAAGGGCGGTCGTCAAGATCAAATATATCGGCATAGGAGGTCAAAAGAGTACGAAGATCTTGTGCTTCAGTGGGCGGAAGATCTGGCGCAATCATTTTTCCAATATCGGCGCGCGGAGAGTCGATTGCAGTCAGCAAGTTGGCAGGAAGGCTAGGAGCGTGAACTGATAATTGAGAGAGTTGGCATTCTTGTAATGACGACACGGTGCCGAGAGTAATACCTGCAGGCAGCACATGGGTGGTTAGACCGAAAGTTCAAAATAGGTAAACAAGTCTGGTTGCGGCGTACTGTGACCACAGTGTGCGGAACGGCAACAGAATGCGTCAAGGTGACGTCGGTGATCGGCGAAACAACATATTCACCATCGCGCACAGGTGGATCAGGGATTAGCTGGACGTACGTCGCGGCTTGTGGCGGAAGATGCAGGAACTCCATGGCACATAAGCGGCTTGGAACGTCGGGGGGCAACATAGGCGTCTAGAGGAAGTTCCAGCTGAAGGAGGCCCGTTGAGCAGTCGATAAGAGTGGAGTGCATCGAAGGAAAGTCGAGACCGAGGATTACGTCATGGGGGCACTGCGCAAGCACGGCGAACAACACGACGGTCTGACGGGCAGCAAATACACACACGGGAGGTGCACATACCAAGAACTGTAGATGTGCTCTCATCGGCAACTATTACCGCACACTGTACAGGGGGGCGTGAGCACTTTGCGCAGTTTTTTCCGTAGAGCAGCGCTCATCACTGAAATTTGAGCACCAGTGTCTATTAGGGCTGTCACAGTAACGTCGTCCACCACAATCTCCAAAACATTTCGGCGTGTAGGAATCGTCAACAGAGGATTTGCAGGCCAGGTCGTTGATGCAGCGTCACCTCCGGGAGCTGCATGAACTAGTTTTCCGAGGTCGAGGGTCCAGGCCGCGTAGGGGACGTTGATCGACGAAGAAGCGGCGATAGAGATCGACGGCCTTGGGGCGACGGTGAGCGGCTAAACCGTCCGGTCTGGACGTTGGTCTCAGCAGGCTGAAGATCGGACCGAGGAGCAAATCTGCGAGGGTTGCCTTGAAATCGACGCCATGCCCCATTGTTCCAGGAGGGTGTTGATGACCATCGATTGCGACAGTGACGGGCAATGTGTCCCACGCGAGAGCAGTGGAAGCATATCGGCCTATCATCAGCTGTCCTCCAGTCAGCAGGGTTTCGGTAGCGTGACGGGTACACTGGAATCTGGTTTACTACGGCAGGAGTGCTCTCGGGCGTGCGAATAGAGCAAACAGGTGCGAGGCCCAGATTCGCAATCTCCTGGCGCACGACTTCTTTTATGAGCGATACGGTGGATGCGGTGGATGCCTTGTTACAATACTTTGGACAGGTTCTCTAGCGGACTTAGCAGAACACCATGCACTTGTAGCAAGCGCTCGCCAAGTCTATGCATAAAGGACTTTGAAATAAATAAATAATGAATAAATAATCTATCTATCTATCTATCTATCTATCTATCTATCTATCTATCTATCTATCTATCTATCTATCTATCTATCTATCTATCTATCTATCTATCTATCTATCTATCTATCTATCTATCTATCTATCTATCTATCTATCTATCTATCTATCTATCTTTGCTACACTTCAATATTATTCCTGTTTTATATGCAGTCAATACAATTTTATTTTGCATAACCGAACGTGCGTTGTGTGCATGCCATATTTACTCGAAAATAGGCTGAGCACTAGCGCGGGTCGAGCCCTATTGGCCTCGAGGAGTTACGGAGTCGCCCTCTATCGGACGCGCCTCGATTGCGTGCTGGGCAGGATACCGCCGCGCGCTCCCCATAGGATTTGCTGTCGGCGCTCTACAAAACACCTCGCGGAAGCGCTCCAGGACATTTCTGTGCATACTTTCGAAGCGAAATATGTTCTTTACTGTTAAAATAATAATTTTTGACGAACAAAAAGCACAACGTAATTTACAGTCGCTGTCTCTTTGCAGAAAACGGAACGCCCGCTTCACGCGGTCACCGCGATGGAGACCCCTGAACCGGCTTCTTGCGTGAAATGTATAGAGTAGCGGAGCGCAAACTATGTGAAATATGTTGTTAAAGTAAACTGCATGTATAACCAAATGGAGCATAACAGAAAGAAGCCTCAAGCCGGTGATCGCACAGGTTCGCGGCGACCGACGGAGCTTTTGCATGTATGAGCGTCTGCATGTATGTTCGTACTGATGGTTTCGCTTTCGCTACGAGCGTGTTTTGGCGCCGTGTCGTGAACTTTAGGCCACAAAATATGAAAATTTGTGAGTACACAAACAGTTATTGTTGCGAGGACGCTATCAGAGCAGTTGAAGAAGAATTTTGTTACACCTACGACTTCAGCGCGCCTATGGCAACTTGTGATATCCCCGTGCCGACGATTCAACTTTTTTTTTTTGTTGGTCGAAATTCGTGTATGTCTTAATGTCATTTGACATGTTGCCTCGCGCTGCATATTGATCAGTCTTCTAAGCGAGCAATTGCCGCTGCGTCTGTTATTTCGGAATGTTCGTTTCGTTTGGTGACCACACAAAGCATGAGAAAATGCGATGACTTTTTTAATATACTCCTTAATTATTGTGCATTACACTGAACTTGCCGCTCTCGACAAATTCCTAGAGCAAAGCTTCACCACTTCGATATTGCTGGTGGAAGGAGAAGTGGTCTACGCCAAGGAAAGAAAAGAAGATACGTTCGCCGGATTTGTTCTGCAAACGTCGGCTGTGAACCCATGTGAACTTCAATTAGCGGTGAAAGAAAGAGAAGTTATTGCAGCAACCTGCAGCTGCAAAGCAGCGTAACAACAACACGTAAACACTGAAATGCAAAACTAATGCAACACTAAACACTGAAATGCAACTCATCAAATAATGCCCAAAGCATTATTTGATGAGTTGCCCAGCAATTATGTCAGTATGTCGTGTCCGAACAGCATAAATAAGTAAGGCTCCAAGAAAATTCATGGGGTTGGAGAGGCCAACGTTGAGTTTTAGAGTGGCGCAAATAAATTTGGGCTTTTCAGCACGTAGTGTTTGCGTCATGACAATGCACGATTGACAGAAAGATCGTTATTGCCAACATAAATGCAGCACACATCAACCGCAGCGTTTGACTCGCGCGCTATGTATCCACCAGGAAACGCTGTGCATAGCTTGTGAAGGCGAAAGCCTTCGATACTTCATCAAACGGGAAGATTGACCGACGGCGTCCTGCGTCGGCGGCGTCAGCACGAGTAATGCAAAAAAATCACCATCACGTGATGACGTCGCCATATCACGTCATCATGACGTCACAGATTGCCCAAATTTGTGACGTCGTTATGACGTCGTCATGAAGCCTCACAACGTGATGTCACATGATGACGTGATGCCACGACATAGTAGCTTTGCACAGCCTCAGTGATCGGTGAGTCGATCACGGAGGCAGTGCAAAACCGCGTTAGGTGCAGAAAGTTTTTTAAGTGAGGTGGAGAAAATCAATACATCGACTGACAAGCAGGAGAAGAATATGGCTTTCGCCTTCCGGTCATCTTAAAGGAATGCATAAGGAACCCTGTGATTTTTTTTAAAGTCCGACGTAGCTAAACAATGACTCAGGTATCTGCAGCCCATATTGTAGACGCTGAGCACAGGGCCGACGATCAAGAGGTCGCACGGGAACGTTCTGTGATGGTATCGCGCGAGGTAAAAAGCAGCGCATTTTCTATCCTACGAGAGATAAGCACCGTTAGCCTACGGGAAGCGCGCGCGAACGATCGTCTCAGTGCGCGCTTTCTGCTACTCAACATCACAGCACCGACGCAGTAGCGAAGGGTCGTCGTCGCGGAAGTGCTTGTTGTACACACGACTCGTAGCCGATGGCTGTTTGCCGGTTCTTAGCTCTACAACCCACTCTTCACGGAGTTTCTTATCCCACGGGCACCGGTGCACCGTGCAGGCTTTCACCGGACTCGATCTGTTGCGTACGTCCGGCACTGCGGCACCGAGCAGCATGTTCATCGCTTTCGGATGCAGTCACTCCTATCACAGTGGGTTCAGTTGTGTTCAAAATGCGAGAAAACCTCTGCATTCGAACAGACCGCAGCGCAGGTGGGGCTTGAAACTCGTTTACAAAGCACACGGCAGCGCTCCACAAGCAGCCGACGCGGCCGCTGAGACCGCGTGATCCTGCCAAGCACGTCACGCCGACGGTGGCGCCGGCGTTTCCAGTGGTGGCCCTCGAGGCCAATATATCCCATGCCCGAGAACTAAATGCATTTAATCAAATTTACTCGACCTGATTTTTTCAGAAACCGATGACGTTTCAGATTCCGCGAGCATGACCACCGAGGTATATGTTTGGAACCTATGTAAATGGCACTTATGACGCATTTGACGCGCTTAGAAAAAGTAAGGTCTTGGAGGTCTTGGTTGCCCAGAGCTGTCGCGTTGCCGCAGGCGCATCATCATAAGAGCTGCTTCTATGCTTCCCGCGGTCTGATCACTTTGTCTTTCGTCGTGAAAATGCGCTGTGTGAGTGAGTGAGTGTGATTGAGTGAGTGAGTGAGTGAGTGAGTGAGTGAGTGAGTGAGTGAGTGAGTGAGTGAGTGAGTGAGTGAGTGAGTGAGTGAGTGAGTGAGTGAGTGAGTGAGTGAGTGAGTGAAAAAAGCTTTATTTGGTCCACGTGTGTTTATATTTTTGGCACCTCCAATTGTTTGCGACAACGCAATCACATAGAGTGCTTATGGTTCTGTGGGTGACGTCGCTTTGCTGGCTTCTTCAGTTACGGTGGCTCCGTCTGAGCTGTAGCCTGCAACATTCGTGGCGATCTTTAAATTTTTTCTCAGTTCTGAATGCATTTTTTTTTATTTCTGTAGTGCATTAATTAATTTACTAGAAATATACAGATGTAATGTACAAGTCCTCAATTTAAGTAGAACCTTCTTTGTAAGTCTCCAGGTTTCTGCTCCCCTATTTAAGTACCGGTAAGATGCAGCTGTTATATACCTTCCTCTTGAGGGATAGTGGTAGACTACCATTCATGATTTGATAATGCTTGCCGAATGAGCCCCATCCCATCCTTATTCTTCCTAGTTATTTCACTCTCGTGCTTCGGCTCCGCGCTTACTACCTGTCCTAAGTAGACGTATTCCTTCACAACCTTCCAGTGTCTCGCCACCTATCGCAAAGCGTTGTTCTCTGCCGAGATTGTTGCACATTACTGTAGTTTTATGCATATTAATTTTCAGAACCTACTCTTCTGCTTTCCGTATCCAGTTCAGTGACAATGAGCTGTAATTTGTCCCCTGAGTTACTCATCAATGCAATGTCATCAGTGAATCGCAGGTTACTAAGATACTCTTCGTTACCTCTTATCCCTAACTCTTCCCAATCTAGTGCACTGAAAACTTCCTGTAAACACGCGGTGAATAGCATTGGGGAGATCGTGTCTCCCTGTCGTACGCCCTTCTTTATTGGGATTCTGTCGCTTTCTTTATGGAGGACTATGGTGGCTGTGGATCCGCTGTAGATTTCTTCCAGTATGTTTATATAGGCTTCGTCGATGCCCTGATTCCGCAATGCCTGCATTACTGCTGACATCTCGACCGAATCAAATGCTTTCTGGCAACTTAAATTCAGGGCGACGCAGCGAGCGATGGAAAGGAAAATGATAGGTGTAACCTTAAGAGACAGGAAGAGAGCAGAGTGGGTCAGGGAACAAACGGGGGTTAAGGATATCATAGTTGAAATCAAGAAGAAGAAATGGACATGGGCCGGGCACGTAGCACGTAGGCAGGATAACCACTGGTTATTAATGATAACTGACTGGATTCCAAGAGAAGGCAAACGCGTGAGGGGGAGACAGAAAACTAGGTGGGCAGATGAGATTAAGAAGTTTGCAGATATAACGTGGCAGCAGAAAGCACAGGACCGGGTTGATTGGCGGAACATGGGAGAGACCTTTGCCCTGCAGCGGGCGTAGTCAGGCTGGTGATGAGGATGATGACGATGAACGTACAAGTCTAGCTGGCACTGCTTGAAAAAACGCCAGGACACCGTGGAACGCGCAGCAGAGTCACAGCGTAAGCCGTAGGAGTGGGTTTCGTAGGGCCCGTTGTGAACTCTCCAGGGGCGCCTCTTGCAAGTACAGTTGCGAGCTGCCCAATACTCAATAAATCATATTTTGTGAAGTAGCGAAGCAACCGCTACGCGTCTCTAACGCAACGTACACATCTGCGTAGCTGCACACGTAGTTGTGTTTGTGGCGGATGATTATGAGGATGAAGAATTGTAGCTCAGCCCTCTGTAATAGTTGGGAAGCATTAAACCACCAAATAACTTTGCAATTCACAAGATGTGACGCCTTGTGCGATAATACTGTTCTGCCACGCAATATTAAAAATGTTAACGCGGTTCCTCAGCATGCACGACGCTTGTATAGTCTTTTTCCAGAAAAGTTTTTAGCACTGGTGTGGCGCTGTGGTAGAACAATTGCTTGCCACGCACAATGCATGTGTACCTGTGTGTTCCTATTTTCGCCCTGTCTTCATCGCGCAGTTTAAGGTTTTTTGGAATAATGCATGTGTTGGAGTCCACCTCAAACCATGTTTTAAATGCGAAGCATTTCTTAGCGAACTTCGGCGAGTTTGAGCGTATCTATCTATCTATCTATCTATCTATCTATCTATCTATCTATCTATCTATCTATCTATCTATCTATCTATCTATCTATCTATCTATCTATCTATCTATCTATCTATCTATCTATCTATCTATCTATCTATCTATCTATCTATCTATCTATCTATCTATCTATCTATCTATCTAGCCGCCTACGACTTTGTGCTCTCAGACCGTATCGTTCATGGGATTTATACCAAAATTGGAATGGCATAACAGGACTGTATCAGCAACATAAATGACTGTACATATCAGGAAAATCATGACTAACTTGTCATGAAAAGTATGATTTACATGCCACGCTCATGGCGCGCTCGCGGCCGTTTCGTTAGCTTGATATACACCAAATTTGGCATTGAGTGACGTGACTGTATGACGAACATAAATGACAGGTGGTAATATGGAAATCATGACTTGTCATGTGCGACATGACTTGCATGCCAAGCTCATGGCGTGCTCGCGGCCGTTTCGTTAGCTTGATATAGACCAAACTTGGTATTGAGTGACGTGACTGTATGACGAATATAAATGACTAGTGGTAATATGAAAATCATGACTTGTCATGTGCGACATGACTTGCATGCCACGCTCATGGAGCGCTCGCGGCCGTTTCGTTAGCTTGATATGCACCAAATATGGTATTGAGTGACATGACTGTATGACGAACATAAATGACAGGTGGTAATATGGAAATCATGACTTGTCATGTGCGACATGACTTGCATGCCACGCTCATGGAGCGCTCGCGGCCGTTTCGTTAGCTTGATATGCACCAAATATGGTATTGAGTGACATGACTGTATGACAAACATAAATGACAACTGGTAATGTGGAAATCATGACTTGTCATGTGCGACATGACTTGCATGCCACGCTCATGGCGTGCTCGCGGCCGTTTCGTTAGCTTGATATACACCATATTTGGTATTGAGTGACATGACTGTGTAATGAACATAAGTGGCAGGTGGTAACATGAAAATCTTGGCATGCATGTCATCTACAACGCCATTTACATGCCACGCTCATGGTGCGCTTGCGTCCAGTTCGCTAGCTGGATATACACCAAAATTGGTATTGCGCGACGTGACTGTATGACGAACATAAATGATAGGTCCTAACATGTAAAACATGACATGCAAATTATGTAAAGCATGATCTGCTCCTTCCTGGCTGCTTCGCATTACATCGATTCCCACAGTGCGTGGGATCTGCCGGCATTTTTCCTACGTGCTTGATCTTTTTTGTTTCTCCTTGTATGTGAGAGCGGCGACAGACACCGGCGGCGGCGGCAGGCAATATTGCCTACTAGACCAGTGTGCCGGTGCCAAAACCGCCGGCAGGCTGCGCGTCGATGTTTCCACCTCTAGGGTTCCTAGATGCGCGCGCTCCCCTCCGCCGCCATCGAGGAACCCTATCCACCTCCGGCTGCGGGGCGTAACCGGCGCGGGGTTGATCGAATCGGCGGCGGCGCGGCCCGGGAGGGGGGGGGGGGCAGGGGCGTGGCCAGAAATTTTTTCGGGTTTTCGGGGGGGGGGAGGGGCACCTCCTTCATTTCGGGGAGGGCACCTCATTGAAATGGTCATTTTTCGCTCTGTATGCAATGGCGAAAAAAATTTCGGGGGGGGGGGGGGCACGTGCCCGGTGTGCCACCCCCTGGCTACGCCACTAGGGGGGGGGGTGTATTCGAGAGTTGGTGGGTAGAGAAATTTTGTTTCTTGACTCGTGAAAAAAAATCTGTTGATGGCGAAACAGTGTGAATGCGATAGCGAAATGTCGTAATTTTACAATAAGTAAAGCTAGCAGCTGACTCCTTTTGATCTGATCGCGCTCTCGCGTAACACTATAAAACGCTGGTGTATGGGAATGCGGCTGCTCCCGGGAGAGAAGTTGTTTTCTTGCAGTTTTTCGTATCAGTGGTCACAGCACGAAGAAATGAGATGACAGCGCGCAGAATGGTATAGGAGCCGTTTGCTGATGTCTGCCGAGATAGCGCTCACGCCAACGCTCGCGACCGCTCCAGCCACGCATCCCCTCCTGCACTCTCCCGGCGTTCGTTCATGTTCCTTCGGCCAGTGAAGTACGAGTGGGGCCTTTCCATTTTTCTTGAGGAGCAATCGACGGCAGGCCCCTCCCGCACGCGGCGGGGTGATGATATCGCATGAGCCTTCCATGCGTCGGAGATGGCCAACTTCTTTCATCTCTGCTTCAGCCGCGTTCCTCGCCAACACTCGCGAGCTTTTACGCGCAGGTAGAACATACGATTTGCGGAGTGATGTTATCAATTTGGACTACGGAAAATGACGGTGACGGCGAAAACCTGTCCAGAGTGTCCATATAATTGCTATTGCACCAAAAAAAAAAAAAAATAAAAAGAGCCGTGGTAGCGGGTTCGCTTTCTTCTTTGTTTTTCTTTTTTTCTTCAGGAGAGCTGCATCGTCTCCGCTGTAAAGAGTTCGTCCGTTAGAATAATCACATTATTCGCCGCCCTTCCACTTGTTTCGTTCTCAATCGCCTTCACTACGCTTCTTACAGGTGATGTCTCCTGGCCACTCATTTCTTCACAAAGCACGCGTACAATGTCAGCACTAAACATTGAGCTTATCAGGATTTCGCGCTTGCCCCGCCACGGTGGTCTAGTGGTTATGGCGCTCGACTGCTGACCCGAAGGTCGCGGGATCGAATCCCGGCCGCGGCGGCTGCATTTTCGATGGAGGCGAAAATGCTTGAGGCCCGTGTACTTAGATTTAGGTGCACGTTAAAGAACCCCAGGTGGTCTAAATTTCCGGAGCCCTCCACTACGGCGTCTCTCATAATCATATCGTGGTTTTGGGACGTTAAACCCCATATATTATTATTATTATTATTATTATTTCGCGCTTATCGGCCACACCATGTTATCTCCGCTTGCGCAGTCGAAAATACACAAAATGTAGCGAAATCAGTTGAGCGCGCACGATAGTCATGCGAGACAAGGAAGGACTTGTGGGCGACTGCATGGAAAAGCAGGGTGGGAGACAGTTCACTACTGGTACTTCTAGTGGATGGACCAATCGATAGCACGTACGTTATAATAATGTCACGTGAATCACCGTTCTGGCGCCATGAAGTGCGCCAAAAAGACGAAAAACGCTAAGAGGGGAAAACGCCCACGTTTTTTGTATTTTCAGAAGGTGTTCTGGGCTCTTTAAAAAGACCGGGCGTGCAAACACGGACACAGAAGCTAGTAGTCAACACAATAAAAACGACGCTATAAATTGAAAAATTATAGAGCGGAGAAAGAGAAATTAGACACGAGTCCGCGCATTCCCAGGCAAGAGGCGATACGTAGCAATCAGGTGCGCGTGCTGGTCTACGCGAGAGATAACTGTTCACTCTTTTCACTTCTCTGTTGTGTCCGCGTTTGCACTTCCTGTCTTTTTCAAGTGAATACCTACCAACTAGCTCAGCTATTTTAAGTTTTTCATTGTCTTTACTTCTATATTTATTTATGAATTAACTTGAATAAAAAATTATAGAAAGAAGTGTACTAACGCATCGATATATATTACGCATCTATTTTATTTATCGATACGCTCAGTGTACTAGGTTCAAGGCTACAAGAATATGCTATCCAGCGAGTTGTGTACGCCACAGCGTCGAGGTCAGGCAATACTCGTGAGACTTCTGGAGGAGAGAAAGATACAAGAACTTCCGGGAGCTATTCTCGACGTGTCCATCTAAAGGAGATGTCCATAGTCTGTATCGGCAGAACGCATTGAGTTGCTCGAAAAGTAGGTGAGCCGTGATGCCCTCTCGTCAACGCACCAAATCCTGCAGCACATTCCCAGCAACAAGAGAAAGTGGACGAACTATACAGAAACAGGAACTCGTCAAGTCTGAACTTGCGCATGGATGTGTCCCAGATGTTTGAGAACGATGCAGGGATAGCGTACCGACCTTCAAAGATGCGTCATACAGGCGACCGCATTGTACCGGCGGCTTCAGAGATGTGCGCCCAAAAGCGGATCTCTGGGGGGCTACGTTTGTTGCGCTGACGCGCATTCCGTTCCTCTTACTTGGGTCGGGAGTTGTGAAAGCTTCGTGACATCAGAATGACGTTGCAGAAGAAGAACCGGAAACAGAGGGCGTGCTGCTCGCCGAGCCCCCGCCAATCAGCGGCTGCTGTAACGGACAGTTGATTACACAGACACATCGAGAAGAGCTCCCCCGGTCAAGTGATGTATTTTATGCCCAGATTCCACGTTCTGATTCGAAGAAAAGACTAACGGCGCCGCGCCGCAATTATTGTTCGGCGGCGGCGGCGGCGTGATCATTTTGGAACTTCGGCGGCGGCGTGAGCGGTGCGAGCTTTTTGAAAAGGCCGGCGGCGGCGGCGGCGGCGCACAGGTCTATCGCCTACCAGATCGGCTGTTGTTGAGATCTCATAACGGAGTACGTTATAAAACGGCGAGCGCAGCCATGGAACTCGATTACTTTGGTATGCGTTTGCTACTCGGCTTCAGATGCCTCATTCACAGGGAAATTTCACCGTCGGCGTCGGAGATGGGTCATGCGAAAAATCATCACATGATGACGCTACGATGACGTCTCAAATCGCCAAACTTTTTGACGTCATCATGGACCTCACGTAACGTCACGTCACATATGACGTCATCACGTGACATCGTAGCATTGTCAGGTTGACCGGTCAAGGAGGCAATGCAAAACCAGATAAGGGGCAAAACCACGTTAGGTGCAGAAAGCTTTCGAACGGTGGCGGGGCAGCATCAATACATCGACCACGAAGAAAAAGAAGATGGCTTTTACCTTCGAGCCGTCTGAAGGGAATGCATAAGAGACCCTGGGAGTGTTTTATTTATTTTTTTGATCGCGAATTAGGATGATCGCTAATTATAGGCAACATATCTAGAGGAAAAAAAGGTCTACCTGCATTCGAGTAAGTACGGTACTCTCCTTCACGTAGGTCAGTTACGAATTGACGGTGTGACGCCACTCGTGTGCTTCACAACGGGCTTACACCCGGAAATGCTGCACTCAAACGAACGTAGCGACTTTAAAGAAACATATAGCGCAACTCCTCCATCATTTCACGTTCAAGGTTCGGACGAATAACCTCGAAAATCCGGTCACGCAGGTCAT
Organism: Rhipicephalus appendiculatus; assembly: GCA_030522465.1. Lineage (NCBI taxonomy): Eukaryota > Metazoa > Arthropoda > Arachnida > Ixodida > Ixodidae > Rhipicephalus > Rhipicephalus appendiculatus. The sequence goes on from JALIZH010026787.1 coordinate 20,473, forward strand.
TTCTTTAGCGGCGCTTCACAGCGGCAGCCGTTGAAGACTGCGATCGGAGGGTGAATACCGCGTGGCAAACTCGAGCATTGAGAAACCCGAAAATGTTACTGTTTTCGCTTGCTTTAAACTGCGTTTTCAAGGACAAATACTGGTCAGGAAACCGGTACGAAAGCACGGTCGTTTTCTCGAGGCATAACTCATGCCTCGAGCCGCTTTCCTTCAGCGTGCACAAAGCGAAGGACGCGTAGGCCGTGCAGGGTTTCGCCAGAGGCATCGGCGGCTAAACTAATTGCGCAACAGCGCTCGCAGTGTGAACATCGCTGCTCCTGCATCGCGTCGGCTCTGCACTGATGTCACCTTTATGCAGGCTACTGGCGTCTGATTTGAAAATGACCGTCGATTGGCCTGCCGAATGTATATATATATATATATATATATATATATATATATATATATATATATATATATATATATATATATATATATATATATATACACTTCATAGAGAGTTGCAGCATTCCGGAAAACGTCATTTTTCACTCGGATGCATTGTGTTCGCAATATAAATTTTTACGATGGGAATGCGAGTAGTAGATCGAATCTAAATTAAAAACTTAGTGACGCTGCTACATTCGTGTTGGGATGTCGACACGCCTTCTCCAAGTTAGCGAAATTCCGGCTGATCACAGGCATTGTGGGAATCGATGTCATGCGAAACAGCCAGTGAGGACCGCATCGCTTTGCTTTTAGCCATGCGTTAGGAGGCGGGTACACGAACTTGTGCACGTTCTATAGCCGTTACCTTAACGTGCGCTTTCCAGGTACTGCGACTACATACGATGGTAATTGTTTTGGTCAGTTGGTATCTATTCATTTGTACGTTATTGCGCGCCTCTTGGAATACGAGGTCTGTGCTTGTGTTTGTGCAGTTCTGTCCTGGTATTCTAGCCGGTGCGCAATAACGTAGCTACGACTACAATATGACGTTGAAAGGGCAACTGTGGTCTGGCGTGACGTCGCGCTGACTTTTGAGCACAGGCGTCAGTTTTACTGAATTCACTCTACTAAGCACTTATATGCATATCGTAAGCAGCGTTCGCAGGCTTATTCCTCCAGAGCCAATGAACGCTGAACTACAGCTTGCTGAGTGATGCGGTACATTTATGATGTTTATTACATTACATTACATTACAATAACAAATTGTTATAACAACACAAATTGTCTGGGCGACAGCCCATCCAGCCCCTTGCGGGACATTTGTTATGTCTCCCAAGCCAATCGGCTTTGAATTAAGTGTGAATGAACGAACGAATAAATGAATGAATGAACGCTGCAACCACAATCGACGTTAGATAAGCACAACCACCACTTCTGGTGTAATACGTTTATTTCCGATCTGTACGGCATGGTTGCTTCTGAGGGTCGTTTCTGCACTGTTGTACCCGTTGTCTGTCTGTGTGATGTCTACCTTAAAATTGCCTAATACAACCACGGATATTACTTTGTCTTGTTTATTCTTCGAAATCGAAAAAAACGGCAGGAAGGGGAAGATGGAAGCTTGCGATGAAAAAATCCGTAAACAAGGCTT